>CALNHX010007598.1:0-71867 GCA_940337035.1 Agriotes lineatus
GAAGGTTTGCAGATGCTGTTACAGGGTCTTCGTGAACAGCTAATATGATGGTATCATCGGCAAATGTACCAGTTGTGGTGGCGTCTGATGTTGGTAGATCCGAAGTATACATTAAATATAGGAGTGGGCCTAGCACACTTCCTTGTGGGACTCCGGATTTTATAGGTTGGAGGTGAGAAACTGCATCATTAATTTTTACTCTAAAGAATCTATCCGTTAAGTAAGATTTTAGTAGGTGATAAAAGGATTCTGGTAGTGATTGTTTAAGTTTGTGGCATAGGCCTTCGTGCCACACCTTATCGAAAGCTTGTCTCACATCTAGTAGAACTGCAGAGCAGTACTTGCTATCCTCTATCGCTTCATTGATTACATGAGCTATTCGATGACACTGCTGTACTGTATAGTGGCCATGGCGAAACCCAAATTGATGATCAGGAATGGTTTTAATGATGGGAATGATACGTTTTAGTATTAGTCTCTCAAATAGTTTTGATAAGGAGGACAGTAAGCTTATTGGTCTATATGAAGATACTTCTGTTAGCGGCTTTCCAGGTTTTGGTATGACGATTATTTCAGATATCTTCAGACAGTTAGGCCAGTACTGTAGCCTAATAATAGCGTTAAAAATATACGTTAGCATTACTAATCCTTTTTCTGGTAATTCCTTCAGTAGTTTAGATGTTATCATATCTACACCTGGCGCTTTTCTATTGCTTAGTATTGAGATTTGATCCCGAATCTCTTTGGGACTGGCTAATTTTATATATGTCTGTTGCGTGGTTAAATCGTTACTGTTGTCTTGAGTTTGTTGTGGGTCATCGTAAAGTGGGTAAATACTGTTGTTAGGTAGTGTGCAAATAAGTCTGCTTTTTCCTGACTGCTTCTGGCTCACTGACTTTTGTTATTTGCCACTCGTATTGGTGGGGATGTTGTTTTAGGTTTATGTAGAGATTTGATTGGTCGCCATATGGAATTGTCGTATCGGTTGATGGTTGTAACATAGTTTGTAAAGGAGTTGTCCCTCATTTCTTTTAACTTTGTTTTTAAATTATTGGTAATTCGATTATAGGCTGTTTTGTCGCTAGGAATGTGTGATCGTTGCCACTTTGCTCGTGCTCGTCTTTTTTCTGCAATGAGCTTCTTAATTGCCATTGGAATGTTGATTGAATGTTGCGGAGCTATTAGGTGAGGAGTAGCAAGTTTGGCGGCTTCTTGCATAACTTTGATAAATGTGCTTGTTGTTTCTTTTACTTCTTCTGGAGTTTTAAGACTAGTTTTGAGTTGTACTTTATTAGTAATTTCAGCTTTGAATATTTCCGTTAGTTTTTGCGTTGTGCAAACGAGGAGGCTTATTGACATTTATTATAGAAGTGCTGATAGTTACAATAATCGGCGAATGATCTGAGGACAGATCATAACTGGGTACTATGTCTGTGTACGTTGTTGTTATGCCGCAAACTACAGTGAGCGCCAAAAAGCATTGGCCAGTTTCAAATTGTAATAACAATGTATTTGCTTAAATTACAGAGTTAATCAAAACTATTTCTTAAAGACTAAGAATGGGAGATTCACTTATGAAAAATGCTGTCTGTTAAATGACTCTCCTCTTGTTGAATGCACTCTTATAAACGGCCGGCGGCCGAAATCTCTAAACACACGTTGCCGCATATCCTGCAGTATAGCTTCAATATTTTCTCGAATAAACATTTTAAGCTTTTCCAGATTTCTTATCTTTCTTGTAAAGACTCTGCTTTTCAAGTAATCCCAAAAAAAAAGTCAGGAGTGGTTATATCTTGCGATCTCGAGGGCCAAGGAAGGTCACCATAGCACGAAATCAGTTTAACGATTGTCGTAGGAGATCCGCATTAATTCTTGCGGTGTAATTGGTAGCATCGTTCTGTTGAAACCAATATTCATTTACTATCTCCTCCTCTATTTGCGATAAAAATATCTTTGAGGCATGTAATGTCTTTGAGATGTAACTGTTACCGTTTAACCAATTTCCTCAAAAAAATAAGCCGCGATAATCTTTGACGATGAAACAGCACACCACTGTCACTTTCAAAGGATGTCAAACATTGAAACAAAACTCCCAAGTTTCCTATTTATGAAGAAATTATCATTTATTCCATAGGTGAAGTGTATGGGTTTTTATTAGGTATTGAAACTGACCAATGCTTTTTGGCGCTCACTGTACAAAGAAGTCCAATAAGTCTGGGAGTTTATGGGGATCGCTCGGCCAGTAGGTTGGTGTTCCAGTAGATAAATAAGAGTAATTCCTTTCATGTAGTAGTTGTGATAACTCTCTGCCCTTGGTGGTAATAATTCTGGAACCCCAGAGGGTATGTTTACTATTGTAATCTCCCCTTGCTATAAATTTCGGTCCCAGTGTTTGAAAGAAGTTTTGAAAATCCTCCTTTTTTAGGTTGTGTCTTGGTGGGCAGTATACTGCAGATACTGTTAGTTCATATGGCATTGTTTGCACTTTGATTGATGTAGCTTGAAGATGATTTTTTTCATACTTAGGTAGTTCGTATTGTTTGATAGTGGATTTTATTAATATAGCAGTGCCGGCATGGGCAGTATTATCTGGGTGGTTGGTATAATAAAGCGTAAAGTAGGGAAGTATGAGGAATGACTGATGTGTAAAGTGGGTTTCACTTATTAATAAAATATCTATTAAGTTTTGTTGAACAAATACACTTATTTCGTCTCTATGTTGTATTAAGCCGTTGGCATTCCATTATGCTATTCTTAGGGATTGGGCCATTACTTTAGTTTGGTTATCAGCGTGGTTAGCAGGTTTAGGACCATGCTATTTTGTTGGATAATCTGGTTGAACATGGCTTTGAATTCTTCGAGGAATTTGCTGAATTCTGTGCTGACATTTTTTTCATTTTGATTTGAGTTTTGGACTGCCTGGGCGTAGCTAGAATAACGGTGTGGAGGTGCTGGTTGATTTGGCTGAAGAGATATTGGTGTAAGTTGTATTGCTGATGGCTGTGGCATGTTTGTTTTGGATCTGTTATTTTTGTATAAATTGTGATAGTATTCACATCCCCTATAACTCGCAGGCTGTGAGCCTCCGTACAGTACGCAAGTTGCAGGTGTTTCTCTACTTTTTTTGCAGGATTTAGTATCGTGCGATCCACCACATTTAACGCACGCATAGGGTCGGAAACAATATGTTTTTGTATGGCCAAACATTTGGCAGCGTGTGCATTGTACAATTTTATTTTCTTTTCTGGGGGGTTCGATTTCTACAATTTTATTCTGCATACCTTTTATTTGATATACGTCCTTGTTATTAACTGCTGGCTCTAAGTCCACAAAGTACATATTTAGTGGTTCTTTGGTTTTTCTATTTCTTATGTTAATTATATTTCTGACTTTGTGGCCTTTTCCTTGCAATTCTTCTTTGATATCTTTAGGATCTAGGCTGTGGTGTAGATGTTTGATGACTATTCTGTGCGCTCTTTCCTCTTTGGGCTGATAGGTGTGATGTATAATGTTTTGTTCTCTCATAAATTTAGCCAGTGTTCTGTAATTATCTGGGCTATCGATGGTTATTTGAATACTGTTGTTTGCTAGGGTTTTGGTGACATAGTGATCAAGTGTTAATACTTCATTTATTTTAGCAACCATTTGTGAATAGTTTTGTACTCCATGTACAAAAATTGGTGGGGGTTTCACAGCTTTTTCTACGCTGTTGCTTGTGTTTGTAGTGTTTTCTGGTTCACTATTTATCAGTACACTGTATTTGTTGCTTGTGTTGATAGCTTCGGTGGGGGAGTTTCTTTCTTTTAACACTTCTTGTTACTTTTTGCCAAGGATTCTCTTTATTTATATCCTCGGGCTCTTCATCGGTTATAACTGTCATGATTTCGTCTTGTTGCTGATTTTGGTGTTGTTGCGTTTGCTTGTACTGTTCTTGTATTTGTGACATTTGAGTATTTGGTGCTGTGTAGTGCTGGGTTAGAATGGGTTGTGATGCAAGTGCATTATTTTGGGAGAATTGGTTATTCAGTATTGGGACACCCTGTATGTAATTTTGTTGTTGATGTATTGGCAGTCCATTGGTATCAAAACCAACTAAGTTCCCCGAAGGGAACATATTTTATTTTATTTATGCCTCTTACCAGTTTTGTTTTTGCAACACTATCTCTTAAAAAGCTAGTTATCAAAACTGGGGCAGATTTAGTAATTTATTGGTTTAAGTCCTAATGTTTAAATTTTATTGTTATAGTCAGTTTCACCTTAACACTTAGCCTACTGGCCTTCCACTTATCACATTTCACTTGATAACTTATCTGAGCAGTCTCTACTCTTCAAGAGTCAGATGCAGACTATCTAAATTTGTGTGGCGCAATTTGTTCCATAAACTTCAAAAAACTGCTGGTGTCATCACTTAAAAACACTTTCACTGTTTGTGCATGTCTTTCCAATATTTGTCTTCTTCTACATTCAGGATTTGTCCTTTCTTGATGCGCTTTCGAAGACAATATGTTGGTAAATTTGGAAATACGCTTGGGACAGCTTTGTCAGCTAATTGAGGGTAATGCATCACCAGTTCTGCTTTTCCCCACTCTCATTTCTAACGTTTTCAAATGTATTTTCCATTAAAATGTATTTCACACACGACAGAACTTTTTGTTAGGGTGCTGTTGCACGAAGCCATGCTTTCTTTCGGATCTCGTTCATTTGAAAAGAAAATGTTGTTAGCGTTTGCATACGATGTTCTTCTAAGTTACTGTTGTGGTTGGTACACAGCGTCTTCGTGGCATTCTAAATATAAAATTAAAAGTTACAAGAAATGCCCTAAAAATGAGGTTAGGTTGTTACTTACATCAGTGAAATACTTAATAAACCCCATGAATTCTAGCAGCAATTTTACTTGCACTTATCACGAACAGTACAGTAATATAAATTAGGGATGTCGGCGGGTACCCGGGTACCCGGGCCGACCCGGGTAATAGTCAACCCGGGTATATTTACAGGACCCGGGTACCCGTATTTATGTAATTTCCGGAAAAACAGTCTTTTTCGGAGATGAAAAACCTAAAAACAATAGGAATAAGCGCTAGAAAAGCAACAATGCAGTAATAACAAAAATCACCCCATCCCATAGTACCACATAATGTTGTTTCTTATTTCATATAAGGCAATAAATCCGCTTTACGAAAATATTCAACCCGTCAATAGTACAATTAAATCACGTCAGTATGGGATCAAGTAACGTATACATCCTCGGTGTGATGTTGCTGCTACTACTACCAATTTCGGATAAAAAGTCACGTATTTGAATTTGATAGCACTTGGAAATGTAAAAATATTTACGAGTAGTTTGAATTGGTGAGTAGGCACTATTTCAATTTAGTTCACTCATGGCGTAAAGGGAAACAATTGTAGCCACCTCAGATATTTAGATGTACGCCAATATTTTTGTTATATATTTCGGGTACCCGGGTTTGATTTTAGACCGGGTACGACATCCCTAATATAAATAAATGTATTTCGTCAAACTTAGAGCAGTCCAACATATTAATATTTAATCACACACCACATTTCAACAGGCATTTTTATAAATAAACAGTACAAAAACTGGTCTACGATCAGCGTTGCCAAATCTCCAACAGTTGAATACCTCTAAAATGGGTTTTTGTTTTTTTTATTAAATCCTAAATAGAACGCCCGGTGTATTATTACATTTTTTAATTCGGCATAAAATTTGTCTTTTCAACTAACACTATATTTTGTACGATTTCTGTAGAATTTGTAATTCTTGAAAAATTTTGACAAATGCTTAAAAATTAAAAATCAAATTTTTGGCTAATTATAAGAACACTGCAAAAGGAAGCTGTGTGCGTGTGTCACACCAGATTTTTTTACACCTATGACCTCATCACTTAGAAGAAAAAATAAAAACAGCACTATACTAAGAACTTTTTGGCGAATTATTAAAAAAATACAGGGTGTTCCATTTAAAAAAATGGAACACTAGAAATTGTTGCTCTTTTGTTTTCTAAGTGACAGTATTCTAGTGTAGGCAGTTGGAAACAACCGAAGAAACTATAGCATAAGCATAAAGAAAGTTCATCAAAGATTGGAATTTTGAAGTCATGTGTATTACTATTATAACACCAGAAAAGTATTCAGAATTCTTGTCACTGACATTTTATGGGCAGCGGCTAATATCGCAACTTGATCAAGACTTCCCACAATAAATGCAACAGAAATATTTCCAAAGCCTGCAGAAGGTGATAACCTTATTTTGTAACAAATATCAAATGACAGCTTCAGTTTTTATGGCGTTTTATAATATGCACAATGTTCAAATTCCGAAAAAGTCCTTAATGAACTTTCTTTTTGCTCAGACGATATTTAAAATTAGTTTTGAATTTTTGAAATAGCTTGAGAGCGACGAAATTAATGACTGTAATGTAAACCCATCAACCCTGTATAGTAAACTTTAGCTTATATTATTTCTTTTCCATGAAAGCAACAGTAAATAAATATTGAAATAAAGAATAACACTATTTTTAGTTATATTTATTTTATACAATCACAGCAAAATATAGTAACAAACCTTTTTTATACTTTTGTATCTACATGCACCAATGCCATACCACCCAGCACCAAAATGGTCTTTCACAAACTCAACAACCTTACATGTTGTAAGAATTCTTTGGCATCCAGATAAAAAGGCTTCCAAATAATTTTAAAAGCTAGTCGTTCTTAAACTAGGCGTTTAACAATAACATTTAAAACAGGCTGCAAAATCACACATTAAAGTAAAAATAGCAACAAAAGGGATCGTTACAACTAACTTCTGATTGTTACACTCTAAATGACAAATTGGTAGCTCCACTGGTTTAGAATATAAAATACATTACACAGTATAAAACTGAGTGTAAACAATCTACTGTTATACACAAATAATCAATGATTTAGTTCAATTTGATAAACTTTTTAATTTAAACGTGCTAATTTTATAACAAATTTATAAATAGTCAACCGCATATACATTCTTCTAAAACAAAGCACATTTAGAAATAAAATACACGAATAGGTATATAAAACTGACGTTTTAATGAAGTAAATAAATTTAATGATTATAATTAGAGGAACGATATTGTATTTATAATACATTAAACTGCATTAAACAAATCGGTAACATCTTTTAAAGGATGCGTGACTAACAGATTGATATCATGTGACTGTCAATATGACAAAATTTATAGTTTTTTTACTTTGAATTGTTTACACAACATACTGCTTCTTCATGCAGGTCAATAAAACAAAATACAGACGGGTTCTATCACTTTATCTTAAAGTGCTCTTCAGTTTTTCTTACACGGCAGAATACTGCTTTAAATGTAGAATAATTTGAAACAAAGGCACCTTCTAAAAATAAAACCTTAATTAAATATACCGAATAGCATTGAAGTAGCACTTTGTACAGAAAATGTCATGTAATGGCAAATAGAAAAACGTGAAACATGACCTTATGTCAAATAGTGCTAGACTGAAAGAATTTAAAAAAATCACGTAACACATTTTTCATATCTAGAAGTGCATTCTATGAATTTTTATTAACGTTGCTAACTTATAAAAGATCACATTTTTGCAGTTTAGAAATCACAAGATGAGAGATTCGTTTGTCCACTATGTAGCATTACAATACTTTGACAATCAACATCGGCGTAAAGCAGTATTACATCAACCCGATCGGCTGTCATGTTGATGAAGAGACTTTCAAAGCACCCTGGCCGTGCTACATTTCAATTTTCTCACTAGTGCTCCAACTCTGTGATATGGCACTTACAAGAAACACAATTGATGCACACTTTTGAAATACAACGCTCTATGGAGAACAAAGCTGGACATCTGCCTTGTATACATACCTCATTTACAAATAATACCATGGGATTTCAATATTGCAAACAGGTACGTTGTTATTTGTAAATATTAGTCACGTCTTTCAATTTAATCACTGTTAAAGATGCAAATTTTAAATTATTTTGATGTTTGCGGGTGTTATTTGTAACTGTAAATCTAGCATTAATTCTATAAATATATTCCTTATATTCCAATTATTAACAATTGCTCCAAAAGTTCACTTTATAAGATAGTAACTTTGTTCATACAAAAATATGTATGTATACTCATTAAAATAACTGTGTTCCCCTAGATCTTGCAACCCGTGAATTTACATACAACTTTATATTCAAGCCGTTTTCGAGATTGTTGCACTAAATTTGAAATACAAGCACCTCTGCATCATCTGGCTAATAAAAAAATAGCAGTGAAAATTCCATGGAAACTTGAATGTTAATTAAGAAGTTCAGATAATGTTTCTATCATGGTGTAAAGAGGACATGGTGTAACGTTCCGCAGAATGGAGGCATTGTGGGCAGAGTCTTAAATTCAACCAATAAGAAATGTACCAAGTGTTGGGACTCTTGTTATATGTTTGGCAGTACTGAAGTGCATTGTTGGTGACGTTGTCTATGTTAAATTCGAGGTTAAGTTTTGTGTCAGACTGATGAAAAACCTAACCTGCTAACCTCGAATTTGACATCGACTGCGCATTCCGGGAACGTTTCACCTTGTATTCTTTACACCATGGTTTCCATTATATTAATTATTGACAAACTTTGAATTCACAATCTTAATTACTAGATTGACATAACTTTTATAATTATTGAAAACAGACTGTTTGATTTATGCTCCTAAATTTGAATTAAATAACTTTTCAAATTCTAAAAATTAAATATAATTCTACGCTATGGTCGTCTCAAATATCTGGCAATTCTCTTATCAAGGTTTTGCCCCCAAACAAACTTTTTTCTCTCTGATTAACCGAAACAATATGATCAAACGATGAAAATAACACAATTACTTCAGTACTTTTTAAAAATTCTACTTGAATATTATAATTAAAAGCAAAATTCCGATATAGCTCACATTACTCCTAGCCGGTCATATTGAGGATTATATCTATAATTTATTGTAGAATCACCAAAAAGTTACGACACATTCGTGTTTCTTTTAAAACATAGCAATATGAAACATGTATTATTTTCTTAATATATTTCTATGGCCCTTTATAACAAATATATTTTACTTCACTATGCATTTGTTTTTACGTTATAAAGGTACACAACACTGCCATATATAGATTTAATTATAAAAAACACTAAGAAATTCAAGTTATTGCAGTTTCTATTCACAACTATACTTTACTAACGTACACATTTTCTTCTAAAAGCAAAGACTGTTCAATTCAGGACAAAATGTTCAGGTTTTACTATTAAATCGTTGATTCATGAATAGGGCTGGGCGATATATCGATAATTATCAATACTATATCTATATCGCTATATTGATACCTATATGGAATATCAACATTTATCATTTCTATATTCATCGAAGATGTTTTTAGGTATTTAGCAATATATTGACAATTATAAAAGATCTATATATATATTGAATATCAATATGACGAATGTCAATATATTGAATATCGATATTTATCAATCTCGATATTTTTAGGATATAAATTGATATATTGACAAATATCAAGGTATCAATAGATCAACGAATATCGATATAATTTTGATATCGAATATTGATATGTAAATTTTAATATCGCCCACCCCTATTCATGAATAGGCTCTTCAGTTAAATCCACAGAAATTGTTTGCTCTTTAAAAGCAGAGCTTAAATACTAACACATATAATTTATCAACAAAAACAAATTAACTCACCCAACTTTTATAAATAGTCTTGTACGAGAATCAAACAATTAAAATTTGCATCTTCAAAACAGCTAAATAAATGTGGCCGACATTCACAATGACTATAAAAATGCTCTTCTAATAGTTACTTGGACCAACTAAAAGCGCATTCTCTGAAATTTATTATAACAACAGTAATATTATCCAGTGATCCCCTGTAATACGACTGCAAAGTAATACTTTTAGCACCATAATCAGGCTCGTGCAATCTCTCCTTTATAAAGGCTATTGCTTCTTCGTTAGAAAATGTATCCCACAAGCCATCAGATGCCAAGATCATAAACAGCGGCTTGTGGTCTTCCAAGTCGAACGTTAAAATATCCGGGTCAGCAATGACTAACTTCTTATCTTTCAAAGGATAATCCCCTAAGGCTCTAGACGTAGCAAGTATTCCGGCCACTCGCCAAACGCCGTTGAACGTTACAAAACCCCCGGCTTCTTTTATGCGCTTCCGCTCGCGCATCTGCTGCGGCTTGTGGTCGAACGATAATGGAATTGCATTTCCACGGCTATCGCACATAACTCCACGGGAGTCACCCACATTTGCCACATACAACTTTGAGCCCTCGATTAGGGCGATAAGAGCCGTTGTGCCCGCAACATCTAAGTTTTTCTTAGCTACCTCCAGCAGCTTCCTATCTGCAGCTAAAACCTCATCCGTTAAGAGCTTCCCGTAATTAATCTTCCCCATATTATCGAAATAACTCGTCACAGGTTCCTCCCTCAGAACTGCAACTTTAGAAGGGCGCACTTCACGTGTTATAGGCCTCTGAAGATTGTCAAGTTTGCTTAAGAGCTCGCTGTCTGTGATCTCTTTGGCACCCTTCACACACTCGTCCGTGGTCGAGATGGTTTCTTGAAGCTCTTTTTGCGCTCGTGCAGATTAGGAGTTTTGGGCTTTTCTGATTCCTTCGCTTCCTCCTCTTTGCACGGGGTGACATTCTCTTGTTTCTTGGAGAACTTGCCTCGAATCCGGTCCTTGATTTCTATGACTTTGCTGTACAAATTCTGCACGAGCTTATCCTTAGCATAGTTGGCAGCAAATTCGCCACCGTGCCCATCAAAAATTGCTAGCAACGCGACACCAGTGCTGTTGACGTTCTCGTTGATAACGAACCGGTCTTCCATCTTAGGCCTGCGACCCTGGACGGCGTAGCCGGCAATGGGCCGGACTTCAGCTGCCAGCTGGCCTTCTCCACGTCTGCGGTGCTGAAGACCCCCAGTCGTTGCACCTTGGTCCTGCCGGTACGGCCCAGCGTGTACTGCAAGCGCCCTAGCAAAGTACGACTCCATAGATCAACCGCTTGCAGGTACATAAACATTATTACTACAATGGTCCCGAAGATGAGGATCTCGGGCTTCAACACATAAACTTTCAACAACCTCCATAGATATGTCAAGTATGCTACGGGCGATATGTTGAAGTTTAGAGGGACACCCCATGCGAACCGAGACATTAGTTTCATGTGGGATACGTAGGTCTGGTACAGTACTTTGTCGTCTAGTTCGTCTTCCATTATTTTTTCGTCTTACGTTTGGGCTAATTAGGCTGCGCACGAATTGCTTTACTTCCAGACTGACATTTTTGTGTCACACAGTAATTTTAGAAAACAGGGGCGGCTCGTTGTGCTAAAAATTTACCTCTCCACTGACATTTAGCACTGGTAATCATTCACAACATAACCTATAGCCTTCGATTGATTGTTATGTAACAAGCTTACGTCGAAAGCTACGAGGATGCAAACAAAACCCGGGGAACGTTTTTTTATGAGTGGAACGGAGCGGAGCAGTGGCGTAGTCACCGGTTCGCATTCGGGGTACGACTTTTAAGCCATGTGGCAGAAAGTAAAATCGTTAGTTTTGCTTCACTTTTATATTATTACCAGGCAATGTATTAATAGATATTAAGGATACAAGTTTGATTATGAGAAATTTAACGACACGAGTTTGATTGATAAAAACGAGGCGGTGAGCCGAGTTTTGCGGCAATCAAACGAGTCTCGTTAAGTGCCATAAGCAAACGTGTATTGTTCAATATTTTATCTTCATCAATAAATTCTGGTTCAATGTATTTCTTTATACAAAAAGAGTGCGGTAATGTTCATTACCGCATTGAGTGCGGTAATATCTATCCATTACCATGGGCGTAGCCAGGGAGGGGCAGGGGTGGGCAGTTGCCCACTCCTAAACATTTATAAAGAGCACAAGGCAGTTGATTTATAATCATTATTGCAATTCACATTCTACATTTCAAAAAAAAGAAGCTACTATCTACAGCAGATTTGCGGAAACTGATGATATTTTAACTTATAATTTTTATAATTTGGAAAAAATGGAAAAACTATAATAATAATAATAGTAGTTGATTGTGTAATTAAATTTATGCCCCCCTCTAACTGGAATCCTGGCTACGCCCTTGTCCATTACCACACTGAGTACGGTAATGGATATTACCGTACTCAGTGCGGTAATAAAGCTCTTAACGATGCTAAAATGAATTTGGTTAAGCGTCTATAACAACACTGATGAAGATAATAGTTATTTACTATACAAGTGGGATAACAGCATCATTAATATACGTGTATGTAAGCACACAAGTATATTAATGATGCTGTTATCACACGTGTATTGTACACAATTTTATCTATGACTGCCTAAAATTGAGAAAAGTGCACTAAGAGAAATGTCAGATATGTCATTTTCAAAAATATTTTAGTAGGCAAATGTCATTATGTCATTCATTTGACACTATTTCAATTAGGTAATGAAGTCATTACGTAACTGTAACTGAGTGGTGTAATGAGCTTCATTACCTAACTGAAATAGTGTCAAATGAGTGACGTAATGAGTTACTTATCCCACCGGAGTAGATAAATAGAATTAAGGCAAAATGGGTCAATGGGGGTTAAGTGGAAGAGCAGATTCCCATCTTCGGATTGTTATCTGAACTTCGCCCCGTTGGCGTTGGAGCGAATACGCAACTCTGTGATGCTGTTGGTTGTTCATTACCATCGTATTGTACTGCTGATATATTTTCTTTTCTCTATACTATATGTGGGTAGTTATGTATTTGTTCCAATAAATGCCATTTATTATTATTATTATTATTATTTAACTTATTATAAAATGTAGTCCTATATTGACGATGTGTTGGGAATGAAACAAAAATTAACTTCAATTTTAGATTACATTTATTAAGCCTTTATGCAAAATTTACTTATAAATTTTCATAAAAATATTAAGCACCGTTGCATACAGAAAATTGGCTGCTAAATTTTCCGATGAATTTTCAAGGGTAATACTACAAAAGGTGAAAAATTGTTGAGAATTTTTTTGTTCACATTCAAATTATTGCGTTTAAATTTATCGAAACCAAAACTGCTTTAAAAATTCCGCGAGACCGCAGGTCGAGTGGAATTTGAGCAGTTTTTGTCGAGAGAAATTTGCAATAATTTGCATGTTGACGAAAAAAATTCTCTTAAAAAATTTTGCCTTGAGTGGTATTTGGAAAGATTATTCAACAATATGGGTAGATGACTTTTACCGTGTTCGACAGCACACACTTTTAACGTTTTCCACAATTAATTCCATACTGGAGCTTCCAACACGATTATTATGCGTTCTTAGAACGACGCTGATTTGCAAACTATGACTTTGACGTTTTGGTGAAATGTCAGTCAAAGGCTACCCACTAAATTGAAATCATTAAAACCACGACCTGTTGAATTGTTTGGCAAAAGTCACGTGACATTTGTCACACAATTCAGCAGGCCGTGATTAAAACCATTCGGGCTCGCGTGAAAACACTGTGACATTAGGTGTTTTCAATGACAGTCAATTTTGATTGGCCGTTTCTGACAAATTGAACAATTTTCATTGGTTCGTTCATTATAGTGTTGAATAGTCACATATAATCTCATAAGAGCATTAATTCTTTCCGGAAATTTTTTTGAGTGCGTTCAAACAACGTCGTATTAATTTGCCCGAGCGGGACGCGAAATTTTGTTGTTGTCTTGGTTACGGCTCGTGAACTAATTTTTCTATTGATCATTAATGAGTGTCGTACGATTTTCATGTAAATTATTTAGAACTTGTTCTAAATTTCCTGGTAAATATGCGTGTAAAAATGCGCAGACGTATCGTAATCAGACTAAAGTTCAGGGCATGACGCGGAATGTAAACATAAACATAACCTGCCTTTTCTTAGCATTGTTTAACCACGTGTTTAATTTTGGCGCTCCTATCTAAGATACATTTAAGTGTATCTAAGATACATTTAAGGGTATCTAAGATACATTTAAGGGTATCTAAGATACATTTAAGTGTCTCTAAGATAAATGCCTTAACCCAACCTCAGAAAATAACTAACAAACGACAAATAACATGAAAACAAACGCATACTTCTACCAATACCCTCTAGAGGGTACTGCTTCCACTTAAAATATATAGCCCCTCTATTACAAATAGTAGCGACATCATGGGGCAAACCTGATGCAAACATGAAAATACAAAAAGTTACTAAACGGTAAATTTCAGTGTAAACAGTGAAAAAATAACAGATCTGAATACCTGAAATCCTTTCCTGCCACTATTTTTACACTTATTGACACAACACCCTGGCATTTCCACGTCCTCGACTTCAAATTAGCCCCCGAAGAGAAAAATGAATAAAAACACGACAACTGTCAATGTCACATTTTAATTAAATTATGCAACTTCCTAGGCGATTTTTAAATATGCTAGGGACTTAAGGGATACCAACGTGATTTTGCCCCAGCGGCAACATCAATCGTTGTCGCTACTATATGTAAATATAGGGGCTATATTAAAATATTTGCTACTACGCATGTGCGCATGCCAAATTTAACATCAAATTTAGCACACGTTGCAAACAGGAAATTGTGTTTTTGAAAAAAAAAGTATCAGTAAATTTATTTGAAAATGTACAAGTAAATTTTGCATAAAATTTAGCATCATGTCATACAGGCTTTGGAATGTAAATATTGTCATAACATGTACTTATTGTTTATAGAAACAGATTGTAAATTTAGTTGAAATTAAAAAAAAACTTGTAAGAATACCAAAACAATCCCCCTTTTAAAATACATCATCAGTACGAAGCAGGCAGTAATAAAACAATAGTAATTTACGTTACAAGTATAGAAAGTGGAGCTTTACAGTAGTACGAGTGAGATATTTTCGGAAGAGGCCTTTATGACGAGTCCGGAATTTCGAGACGAGTATGGAAAAGCCACTTTCATATGAGTTTCGTATAATATTTTTTCGTACACTAGCATACAAAACGGAATAATAAATTTATCCTCTCATCTGAATTTGCCGCAAAATTTATTAATTAGAAAGGTACACTTTGCGGTATTTGTACGGCAAAGTAAAATTCGTGCTACTTTGCGGTACAAATACCGCAAAATACTACTTTGCCGTACGAATACTGCAAAGTGTAACTTTCTAATTAATAAATTGTACGGCAAAGCAGCTCTTTCAATGCTAGTGTACGAAAATAATAATTAATAGCTAAAAGCGTTTTTTGTACCTTACAATTTATAATGTTAATTGTACTCCATATTTTAAAACACATACAAAAAGCATAATGGTATATTATATTATTAAGAGCAAAAGTGATACTTTGTGTGGCAAGACCGGGCGCGTTTGACTGACGAGCGTAAGCTAGTCACACAAGTCCGGGCGACACACACAAAGTCACTTTTACTCCGAATAGCACATGGTATTTTATTTTTTTACGACCGACCAGAAAATATGCGGTTTCTGGAGAAATTTTTCGCCAGAAAGTAACGTTTTGCCGGTCAAGATCGGAAAACGGGCATCAGGGACCGGTAATAGTTATTTAGGTACGTGGCAAGCTGAGTAAATTATCCTTTATGGGCGAACCGGATTATTTGCAGAGTGAGCGACGTAGGAGCGAGTCCTGTAATCCGGTGAGCCCCAATAAAAGCTAATTGCAAGCAAGCCGCATACAACGTTTTATTTCCGCTTGCGGAAAATCCTAAAAATTCATATTAATGATTAATAAAGGATGTATCTATAAAAAAAGGTGCTTGTAAAGTCGCGTTTGCAATATTTTACAGGCACCTGGCCTGTAAAGACTCATTTACCGGTCAGTTCAGACGACAATAACACTTTACAGGCACCTGGCCTGTAAAGACTAATTTACCGAGTCAGTTCAGACGACAGCAAATGACCTTTTAACAAGTCAAGAGGAAATAAAAGCTTTTGCCGGTCCTTGATGCCTTCATTACTATGGAATCAAGTGTGTGTTATTGTTTGGATATGTCAAATAATAGATACTAATGTCATAATTTTTTGAGTTTGCAAAAGTGAGTTCGCAAGTTTGAAAGTATAAACTCGGATGTCGTAAAAAAATATTGCACGATACACGAGCGTGTCTCCACAAGTTTCCAGGACTCGCTTGCGGCTCGCCCTGGAATCTACTTGGCTCGACCTGCAAAACACTACATTCCAGTCTTGTAACGTAAATTACTATTGAAACGCCCGAACTAATGTACCTAATAGTAATTTACGATGCAAATACCGTTATCAAGCTTTTTACATTACGAGAGAATAGTTTGAATGAACGAGTGACGTTAGGAGCGAGTTATTTAAAATCCTCGAGTAATGTAGAAAGCAGATAACGTTACGTATATCGTAACACGGTTTATTTTATCCTAAAATACTAATCTTAAAAAAAATGGAAAATTGTTATTAATGACACAACAGCGAGATATATATATCTGCTATGGCTGTGGTGGTATCACTCAATACTGTATTGTTGGTAGCACTGTCAGGTTATGTTAAATTCGAGATTAGCAGGTTAAGTTTTGCGTCAGTGTGTGTCAAATAACAAACAGAACCTAACCTACTAACAAAGAATTTGACATAGTCTGACATTGTCACTAACAATACACGTCAGTACTAGCAACATGTGATTAAATGCTAATAAAGTATCGGTATGTCATTTTTCTTAACAACACTAGTGCGGTTAAATGCATCTTAACGCAACTCGTTGCTAAGGAGTTATTATCATAATAACATAATAGGATAAAATTATAGCTATTTATGCAACAAGTGCTAAAAGTTGACGTTTATGCACGAGACATGAACATTATGAAACAAAGCCGAAGGCTGAGTTTCATAACATGTCTCGTGCATAAACGACTTTTAGCACGCGTTGAATACAATATTTTATCTACGACCTTAATTTTACTGTTATTAATCCATAAATATCGATTTAACAAAGGTTTGCATCTACGACACTTCTAATTTATGTCATAATAAACAGTATGCCATGCCGCGCGGGCGAATGTTTGCGAAAGACAGTAGTCAAGGTCAGTTACGAAATGTAATTATTAATACTCCACATCTGACTGTATTTATTACCTAATGCTTTAATTATTTCAAAAACACTTTACCTGTAACGCAAGAAGCAACTAGAATAACTTTACAACTTCACTTCCATTTCGAAATTGTTTTATAACCTCACTTCACTTTTAGCCCGTGTGCTAAAAGTAAACAACTGATTTCTTTAACCACGGTAAACTATAAAACGTCACTTTTAGTGAAACAAGCTAGCGCTAAAAGACCTACTATTAGTGGTGGTCGTAGATAATGAAATATATAACATGTGAGCAAACGAAAATGAAATCAAGCTTGGCTTTGAAATATTTGTTGTATGAATATTTTGGTGGCACTGTAAGTCTATGTCAAATTCGAGATTATCAGGTTAGGTTTTGCGTCAGTATGTGTCAAAACTGACACGAAACCTAACCGATTAACCTCGAATTTGACATAGACTTACAGTGCTACCATCATATTATCCATACAACAAATATTTCAAAGCCAAACTTGATTTCACTTTCGTTTGCTCACATGTTGTTTCACGAGTATCGAGAATTGAAATATATAACCGATCTGGTGGCCTAGTGGTAAAGGTGACAGGCTAGTAATCACAGCGATCAGCGGTTCTGGGTTCAAATCCCTGGGTAGGCACGAGTGTACGTATAAAGACGTACAATATCAGTCCTTCTCAGGACTAACTAGGAACACCTGAAAACGGGGGCAGATCAAAACTTCCGAAACGTCGTGTGATAGGTATACACTAGGGATGTTCCGAATATACAAAAATTCGTATTCGCGAATACGAATACCGAATACAAATACTCTTATGAATATTCGCGAATACGAATACGAATACGAATACATGACCTTGAGTGAATAATATCAACATCAACATCGTTTTTGTACGCGCTGCAAATTTTAGAAATAGTATGGAAAATAGTTTTGTTTTTTATTTAATGTTATAGAATGGTTAATATTTAAAACAAATGTTTTATTGAATGTATGAATACCTGTTTTATATTTTTATTAAAATTCTTATCTATATTTCTATAATTTTAATGTCGTAATACTCGTATAATATTCGTGTTAATTTTGGCGAATACGATTACGAATACAAATATTGAAAATATAGCGAATACTCGCGAATACGAATGCGAATACGAGTATTCGGAACATCCCTAGTATACACACTAAACAGTGGAAAAAGTCCGATAAAACATACAATGAGAATTGACGTCTACGTCAGTTCCCGATAATCAAGAAGGCCAATGTCAAAAATATTCGAAAGCTAATCAAGTTTCGAAGTACTTTTACTCCGCCGGAGTAAAGTAACCACTTTTATGCCTAGGTATAAAAGTAACGTATTTACCTTCACAAGTACCACTAATGCTCTTATTCCAATCTTCAAGGTCGCTTTAAAACTATACAATAAAATTTCGAATAAAACCAAATGATCTTCAGGGCAGCCCCAAGACCATCATAAAGCAGCTTCTAGCCAAAAAGAGCCCATCCTAAAAGGGCCTTCAAGACTAATTTTTAAAACGATATTAAAACCATTTAGTTTTAATTTTATATTCTTAAAAAGTTCTTCAAGGCAACTTTAAATTTATGTATTAAAACTTTAACTGACGTTTTGCATTTAAAATATACTTGCGGCAGACTAAATTACCTTGAGAATCATAATTAATCCTAAAAGAGTTTTATTAAGTCGGACAACTTTTGTAAGTCTCTATAATGACAGAGTGGTAACATTTTAAACGTGACCCATAACGTAAGCAGATCATAAAATAATATTCAAATGCAAACTATTCTGGTAAAGAATTTACCAACGGATGGCACTTTTCTGACGAAATATAGTAAAATACTTCTACATAACCCGAGCGCCATCAATTTAATGTGTTTTTGTATTATTTAAAAATATTTATAAATTTTATTTTGAATCTAAACATCATTATATCTAATACTTACTATATTGCTAGCGGCTATGCGTGGGAAACTCACGAGGGAAGTGAGACAGACAACCAACTCTTCAATGTATAATGGTGAGCTGTGTGCAAGCGGGGTGGCGTCGTCCGCCCAATGGGGAAGCGGTCAAGTTTAAAATTCGCTTCTAAAGGCGGAGTTTGAATTTCCACGCATGCGCACGAGACGCGTTATACTCTAAGTGAGACTATGTCGGCGCCGTAATGTTTTCTGGCGTTTCGAGACCCTACTAGCAATATATGTGTATTATATATATGTTCTGTGCTATTGAGGTCAAGCTGTCTTGCATACAATGCTTGGGGTTGCAAGACCGGCGCTGCTCCTTGTCTCGCCCACGCGTTTAAATGGACGGGAAATGTTTATTTATGACTCTGTAAATTTAAACAGTAATCTAGAATAAAATAATTGTGTGCCATTACATGAAAGTAGCCGTTTTTAACGAAAAATCATGAAGAAGGTATCACTTTTTTAACGCAAAATCCTGAAATAACATGTACAGTCGGCGCCTTAGAAATTGGAACAATACTATGATAATTATATTTTGCTTGTATTTTTAAGTGCATAAACTGGGCTTTTGCAGTTGTAGTGGTTTTGATTGTTATGTCAGATTTTTTATTGTTTGTCAAATATGAAATGACAGCTCACTTTAATGAAGTAGGTAACCACACCAAAAAAATAATAATAAATTAAATATACAAATATATTACAACACAACATGTTACGTGTCCCGATTTCTAAGGCGCCGACACGTATGAAAGCAACTATTTTTCACTCATTTTCTTGCGCTATTCACGCTGCAAATTCATGAAAAAAAGTATGCCTTCCAAAACTAGTTGCACACATAACTATTTTTTTTAATTTAATTTATGAATAAGTTTCAACACTCACACTGACAGTCATAAAACGAAATTTGCCTGCAAATTTTACTGCTAACTTTAATAAAACTACGTCTACTGTGTTTGTAAATTAAAATGCGAATAATTAATTTTTCGTTGACCGCTTGTTAATTTCAATATTAATGAATAATCTAAAATCATCACGTTTCAAAATTGCTGAAAATAAAGTTTCTGATGGTGACATAAAAGGTGCTATACGTGTGTTGTCTTCTGAGGATGCCTTCGCTGACAACAATTCCGATACTTTTGAAAAATTGAAATCAAAACATCCAAATCCTTCCAGAGAAATTGATTTTCAAGAACCTGAAGTTCATACTAACAAACATCATATTGTTTCCACGGATCAGGTTTCTAGTGCAATTTTATCTTTTCCTAATGGTTCTGCTGCAGGTATGGATGGCTTAAAGACTTAGTAAGTAAATGTACAGGTGACATTGGTCAAAAACTTTTATATGAAATAACCCGTCTATGTAACTTAATACTTTCTGGTAAGGTTAATTCAGATAGACCTTTTATATACGGAGCATCGCTTTGTGCTCTTTCAAAAAAGGATGGAGGAATCCGTCCAATTGCTGTAGGTTCAACTTTTAGACGTCTTACTTCTAAACTATGTAGTCATCATATTTCAAACACGTTATATTCTTTCTTTTATCCCAAACAATTAGGTTTTGGAATAAAGGGAGGTTGTGAAGCGGCAGTTCATTCTGTTAGGAAATATTTAAAAAACAATTTTGATGCTGAAGTCATTTTAAAAATAGATGTCAAAAATGCCTTCAACTCTTTAGCAAGAGATTCTCTACTAACTGTTCTAAAAGATACTATTCCGGATGTTTATCCTTACCTTTGGCAGTGTTATGCTTTTAGATCATATCTTTTTTTTTTTGACGGAAAAACAATTGAATCCGCTTTGGGTTGTCAACAAGGTGATCCTTTAGGTCCAGCTATTTTTAGTCTTTCCATACGTAATATTATTAAGGAATTAACTTCTGAACTTAATATTTGGTACCTAGATGATGGTACTCTAGGAGGAAAAGCTACAGATGTCTTACAAGATTTAAAAAAAGTTATCTCAGAATTTTAAAAAATAGGTTTAGAACTTAATTTTAATAAATGTGAGCTTGATTTCTTTAACAATATCAAAAATAATCACCGATTAGGTTTGTTAAAAAAATGCGAATCCTTAGCTCCAGGAGTATGTGTCAGTCCTGATGAAAATTTTTCTTTATTAGAATCTCCTTTATTAGAATCAGCTTTCATACCTTGTCTTTTAAAAAAAATTGAAGTATTTTCTCTTTTATCAATGAATCTTTGCAAACTAAGTCCACACATTAGTTTTTTCTTATTACGTCATTGTTTTTGGATGCCACATTTTATGTATCTTCTCAGATGTTGCTCTATTTGGAAATTTGAAGATATTTGCCTACAACTAGACAAATTAATTGTCTTAACTTTAGAAAAAAATTTAAATATCAAATTTACAAATAGATCATGGAATCAAGCCAATTTACCAGTTCGTTTTGGTGGTTTAGGAATTAGATCTATTACGGATTTATCAACACCAGCATTTCTGCCTTCGATACATGCTAATTCAACTCTCAATTCTTCCACCTCATTTTTCTGATCTCGAGACTGAATTTTTATATGAGGCGATGCATGTTTGGCTTGATAAATCTAATGGATCCGAATATCCTGGATCCAAGTGTATCCAAAAAAATTGGGATTTACCAATTATTTTAAACCAACACGAAGTGCTAATGTCAACTTCAACTGATCGACAAAAAGCAATTTTACTCGCTGTTTCCGAACCAGAGTCGGGAGATTGGCTTGAAGCTTTACCTTCCTCTCAACTTGGTACTCTCTTGGAAAAAACCACTCTGCAAATTGTCATTTCGCTTAGATTATAGGCATTAGTATTTGTCACCCCCATGTTTGTAGTTGTGGCTCTCTCGTGGATACCTTTAGTCATCACGGTGTCTTGTTTAAAAAGTGCTGGTCGTCTTTCCAGACATGGATCCCTTAATGACATCTTAAAGCGTGCCTTCACGTCTGCCAACATCCCTTGTATTCTCGAACCTAATGGTGTTCTGAGGAATGATGGCAAAAGACCTGATGGCATCACTATTATACCATGGAAACAAGGTAAATCACTTGTTTGGGATGTAACATGTACAGACACTCTAGCAGAATCCCATATCTCTGAGACTTGTTTATCAGCTAGATTCGCAGCTTATAAAGCAGAAAACCTAAAGAGGCAGAAATATAACACCATATCTGAACATCATTTCTTTGTTCCATTTGCGGTAGAAACCTTTGGTCCGTGGAGCAATAGCGCAAAATCTCTTTTTAATGAATTAGGAAAACTAATTGTTGACAGCACAGGTATTCCTCAAGCAAAGGCATATCTTAAGCAAAAAATTAGTATTGCAATCCAGAGAGGCAACGCAGCTACTATGCTGGGCACAGCACCATCTTCAGATTCATTTAATGAAGTGTATTACCTTCATTATTGTTTCACTTTATCTAATGTATTTCTATAAATTACATAATATGTAAATATTGTATTAATGAATTATTTTTCCTAAAAAAGGATGGATTAATAGATGTCATTAATACACAATTTTTGATTAATACACTCTTTTTCATTAATTAACTGTTTTTTCTGATTTTTCCTAAAAAAGGATGGATTAATAGATGTCATTAATACACTGTTTTTGTTAATACACTCTTTTTCATTAATTAACTGTTTTTGTGATTTTGACGTTTTGATGATATCTTGCATGGAGGTTAGTTGTATTGATGAAATTTTTCACCACAGAAAAGATTTTGTGGCCAACGAAAAAATTTTGTAATCAACTCGTTTGTTAATGGGCGATTAATAATCTCAACTATTAAAGGTCCTCACACGCTATCGCTCGTTCGTGCTTTAAACAGTTTCGATTATTAATCGCTTTCATTAACACACTTGTTTTTTGTACGATTAACTTGATAAGAGGCTTCCACGAATGGGGCCCCCAGTTAATCCGCTGCGAATTCCGGTTCAATGGGATTGCCGGGAACTGCCACTTAATAACCCTTGACTTGGGTTCAGTTAGTTGTTGGAGTGAAACAAGACTTAACAAACACGAGTATATTGAGTAACAACGATTACAAACGTCACTGATGGACCAATGGTTTTTTACAAAAGCTTCAACTGTTGTGACACGCTTGGATTGGCCACGCGAAAATAGCGAATTGCGCGTAACCGTAACACAAAACAACCTGGAAACGTCTTTCCCAGGGAGTTAGACCGACCGCAACCCAGCACAAAGCATAGCTGAACTTGCTTACTCGAAATTCTGAATCTAACTGACGCTGAATTGACAAAGATCTCAACTCGCAAATTCATCAAGGAGGGGAAAGCTCAAACACTATTGGCTGAGGCGATCCTGCGTAGCCAATCGGAGCGTCGCACGTTGTTTTGGGATAAATGCATATTCTAAGAATCTTAATGCTAAGCTCTCTCAATGAGACAATTGAACGAAATCCATAAACACATGATTCCCAAATATGCTAAGTCGGCTTAAGTTCTATTAGAAAATGTATCCATCCGCTTAAAAGCCATTAAGGGAAGCTTACAAATTCCTTTCCAATATTAACAGAGGCAAACAAATACGGCAAGATGCCAAATTTGACTTTACCACGACCTTTGAATGAGATAGAACAGTTATGACTTGAATTACATGATTAATTATAATCAAAAAGGTTTTGATGCACGCATCTGTGCGAATCAAACAACACTTGTTGGTTAAATAATTATTACCACAACAGTTATACAAAAAGTTGGCCAATGATATGTTTTAATAAAAAAGTGTTTGAATACAAGAAAAAATTAAGTAGTTCTTTATTTATTAGCTTTATTTATTAGCTGTAACCCGCTAGGACGGGTAGGTCAATATCTATAAATATATACGAGAACCGAGACAAATTGTATTTCTGTACTCTGTACTCTTTTCTTTGCTTTTGGGTTAGTCATAAATACTTCAAACTTTATGGTTGGTAAAGAAACATGTGATCTTTACAACAGAATGAATTAGGAAATTAGGATAAGTAATTAAATATTTAAAGGAATTTTTTAGAACATGTAATTGGATAAAAAAAAAATTCGCTTAACGCTGCCGAAATTAATAGCTTTTCGATGCGGTAGAACAAAATAAGTTAATTATGTAAAATAGGCAAACAGTTTCTTTGTTTCCTGATTTTCAAATCCAAAGTATAATGTTCATCTTGCCTTGTAAAAATATTTTTATAGCGTCCAAACTATAAATAAAAATGAAGTTTAAAATATTGAAAATGTACACACACGATCATTTAAAATGAACAGGGTTATGCAAAACATGTTACACATTTGACACAATGTTTTTAGCAGGCTACTATAATTTTTAAAAATTTTGTAGAATATTCCATGTAAATAATATTTCTGATCATGCATAGACCATTCCATCCGAAGAGTGACAGCACAACTTGAAGAGAACTAATAACCATAATCACCACTCATCTGTAAAGATGGACGGAGTCGAGGAGGATAGACCATTCGGACAACCTATATCAACTACTGTAATGTTGGTTGCATAGCCCTGTTCATTTTCATTTTTCAATGATTCTTTGTGTAAATAAACCGGAATATTAAAATTCCAAAAAAAGTCGCCCATATTTCTCAAAATAATTTAACGATAACATTTTTATCAATATAACCCTTCTTATGTAATAGTAATTACCGTATTAAGAGGGGTAACCCAGTCTTAACATTCGACCATATTTTTACCACTCGAGCGAGCGCAGCGAGTGAGAAATGTTAAGACGGTTACCCCTCGAAATGCGTTCATTAGTTTATTGTTCATTGCGCCAATAATTTTGAATTAATAATAATTACTAAAAACTGCTAAATCGAAATCGGACTACCATGAATATGTGTGATGTTGCTATAGTGCATGCATGTTAAATGAGTGGATGCATGTTAAATGTATCTTAACATTCGAAGACGCGATCCTGTTAAACACTGTTTAACATTTCAATGAACAATAAATATACTAAACAAACATGTTAACATGCTAACTAGCTATTATATTTCATATCAATGTAAAATAAGTGCGCCTGATTTTAAATTATACCGAGTGATTTTTTAAAAACTCAATTGCAGCAAGCCTTGGATAGCCTGAATCGGTTGGAAATACTGAAATGTATTGTTGGTGACACTGTAAGTCTATGTCAAATTCGAGGTTAGCAGGTTAGGTTTTGCGTCAGTTTGTGTTGTCAGTTTGTGTCAAAACTGACGCAATACCTAACCTGCTAACCTTGAATTTGACATATACTTAAAATTGACAGCAGGGTAACCAACATTAACAGTGCCAACCTGAGAAAAAAATCACAACTATTTATGGTCACCCGGTATGTACGCTGTTAAGTCCTACCGGCCTAGGCCACAAGAACCTACCTATCGGACTCTTTGCTAAGCTGGTAGATAGTATCTGCCAGGGGAGTATACAAAAAAATACTAAAATCAGTTTGTTCTGCTCCGTACTCCACTGCTCCGACATTAAACACAGTCCGTCTGGGAACTTTCATTTTTTAAGGTTGGTGACCTTCCGGTGAATGTTTACTCATCGCTATTGGTTAACTTGTCAATGCGAAAGGGTTAGAGGCAAAATGGATGTTAATCACATCAAATATCGCGAATCGGAGGCGCTAAACAGTGTCAGCTAGTAAAATGAGTGAAAGAAAGTTTACGAGAAGCGTAGGGAAGCCCGGCACCGCGGCGCAGCTCCGGGAGACCGTCTCGCAGGTGGTGAAGGAAAGCACCGTGCAAGTACGTCGTGTTAGATTTTAGCAAACAACTTAATTAAGCACGCTTGAGGATTACGTACATTTAAAGCTAATGCAACCCATCGGAGGGACCCTCATTCACGTTGATTTTGTTGTGGTTTCGTTATGTAATTACATAATGACGACTTGTTACGCCCACTTGTGCATAGGAAGTGCTGCAAAAAAGCGGGAATACGAAAAGGAAAGTGCATCAATCCGGCAACTGTCACAGTGCAGCTGCAATGAGGAATTATAGAATGTTGACCCGCATTAGTGGCATAAATATCCAAGGAATGTGTCATAATACGAGCCCAGTCACGTATAAATTTGACTTGAGAAATGTGCAATAAGTACAATTTTTCTGAATTAAAATTTGTAAAATTAATACAACTTACAATCAAATATATTTGATACCGTGTAGTGTTGACAATTAAGCAACAATATTTAAACGTATTCCAGTTACAATAATTATTTAAAAATACGGCAAAAAGAACATTATAGCTGGCACATGTCAGGATGACACCCCACAAACTGTTTTAACAACTAACTTGTCATTTGCTTATTCAATGGATAGTCGATAAGATATTTGTCGCAGAAAATCATGGAAGGTCTACACATTACTCTTTTTCTATGACGCAACGATTTTCTCATTCTTTTTACTTCCTTTTACTACTATAAAGGAAGTATTGGAT
This sequence comes from Agriotes lineatus, assembly GCA_940337035.1. Classification (NCBI taxonomy): domain Eukaryota; kingdom Metazoa; phylum Arthropoda; class Insecta; order Coleoptera; family Elateridae; genus Agriotes; species Agriotes lineatus. The sequence goes on from CALNHX010007598.1 coordinate 26,581, forward strand.
TCACCCCAAAAATTCGAAATTGAGTTTTCAACAGATCTTCACGTTTTAGAGTCCCCTGATCCCAAAAAACATATTTTTTTTCATTGGTCTGTCTGTCTGTCTGTCTGTCTGTCTGTGTGTCTGTCTGTGAACAGAATATCTCAAAAACGAAAAGAGGTATGGCATTGAAACTTCATATATAAGTTTTGTGTACTATGTAGATGAGACAGCAAGCTTTTGAAGAAAATCGCATAACCGGAAGTAGGTGTTTACTCTTGTGATTTTCAGGTTTTTTCGTTTTTTTCAAAAACGGCTCTAACGATTTTTTTTAAATTTTACATTTTTCTTACATTTTTAATGTGTATTGATGTGAGATAGGTGATTTTCCAGTTGAATACTTCTAAAGTGGGTTTCTTTTGTTTTTTTTAATATTTTTTTTATTAACTCCTATTTTAAATAAAACACCCGGTATATTATAACATTTTTGAATTCACCTTAAAATTTTAGAGAAAATTTGTCTCTTCAACTAACACTCGATTTTGTACCGTTTTTGTAGAATTTGTAATTTTTGAAAATTTTTAACAAATGGTTAAAAATTAAAAATGAACTTTTTGACTAATTATAAAATCACTGTAAAAGGAAGTTGTGTGAGTGTATCACACCAGATTTTTAACAATAAGAATCTGGACAAAAAAAATCTACAGTTTTTGGTCAGGTTCGCTTTAAGTATGGCTGTTTTATAATACTGTCAGTGTGACATTTGTTCAAAATGACAGTAAAATAACGCTCAATAACAAGCAAGCGAGCAAGCCTAAAATCTTATTTAATCGTTACGGACTTCTTCGAAGAAGAGAAACGTCGGATTACATAGGAGAAGAATGTCTTGGTTTGAATAATGTGCTATTTAGAACATCACTTACATTGAAGGTTAGGTGAAGTGATCTAAATGATCTTTTTGAATTTCACTGTAATATAAGACATACATTTTAATGTTATGTTTTGTTATTTCTGACATCACATAAAAAGGATAATGTGTAGACTAAAGTAGTTTTTCTGGGTAAAAAAATATTTTTCTACGACCACCACTAAAAGTAGGCCTTTTAGCGCTGGCTTTTTTCACTAAAAGTGACGTTTTATAATTCAGCGTGTTAAAAGAAAAAAAAGCTGTTTACTTTTAGCCCATGTGCTAAAGCGTCGTTTCATAATTTTCATGTTTTGTGCATAAACGTCCACTTTTAGCACTTATTGCACAAATAGCTATTATTTGTGCATCAAAGTTATTAATATGCTCCAGAAGTAATTTTTTTAATGTTTTTTTATAGTTAATGTAATTGGAATGCGTATGAAATATTGTTAATTAATTGCTAACACCACAGGGTATCAAATACTCAAATATGATTGAGAGCAGGATGTGAGAATGCTTTTTTAAACAGTGTAAACATTCAGTTAGAAACCAAATTTGCTATTTCTCCAAAATTGAAGGTTAACATTTTCATATAATTTTTGTTTCTACGATAGTTTGGCCATAATTTTAATTCAACTTTGAAAGCATTGATATATTGCTTGTTTTGTTTCCTTCAATACTTTTTTGGCATTTTGTATTCAAGTGAATGATGTGACAGCGTCAATGTCAAATTGACCTCAAATTTTGAGGAAATGTCAAGTTTGGTTTGGTAACTCAATTTCTACACTGTTAAAAAAAAGCATACTCACAGTTTGCACTGAATATACTTAGTTGTCTTTCTTGTAGTTGTGTTTAATTAATAAATTTTAATTCAGAAAAATAAAATGTTATTGCATATTTCGTTGGCCTAATTCATATGCGAGTGGGCTCGTAATTAAGTTTTGAATAACTCCATAGCATTTTTAGTTGTTAAAAGTATATGAAAAGCAATGTAAAGATAACGGTTAGCTTTGCCACAAAAGTTAAAAAACCTGTACCGTAATGGAATATCTTATCAGCTAAGCTGTTAAGTTGTGGTTTTCAAGTTTCGTGGTTATTAATCATACATTTCAGATTATATTAGAATTGTAATAATGCAAACATCCAAAATTACAATAAACACAATAGAAAAAAGTTATAATTAACAAGTCATGTTCATGGAAGAAATTTGTATTTTACGATTCTAAATTCAACTAATTAACATTTCTTGTTTTAAGGCAAATGCCAATTGGTTGATGACTGTCCGCAGTATAATTTCCAACTTTAGTTCTGTAATGCAGCTTTTTATAAATACACATTCACGTTTCAACAGAGTAGACCTTGCAAATTAATAACGTTTCTACAAATTCGTCATTAATTTATAAATTTTTATATAGCAAAATGTTTGTAGGTGTCCTCCATATGAAGAGTTTAACCAGTTTTTATTACACTTTTTGGAAGAGAAAGTACATAACTATCTTATTACACTGCTAAAACAGTTTGCAAAATTAACATAGCGTGGTTTATGAAGTGTGTAAATCTATAATATATTACATTAGGGAATGATTAATTTACAAACATGTTGCGTAGAGGAATAATATACAATGATAAAAAATTAAATAATTTCAACTTCTAATTTAAATATTAAAATTAAACCAGTTTTAATAATTCACCGAGAATATAAAATGTATTTTAAAAACAAGGACTCATGCAGCAATTTTGAATTATTGAATTACATAATTGTTTCAGAACAAACCTCAGTTAGTTGAACCGTTAGACTTCGAGAGCTTCATTCTCCGAAACAAAACCTTTTTACAAAATGACCCGCAACGGGAACTCCTCATGTATCCCCATGATGATATATCAGTGAGTAGCATTAAAACTGTAACAAAGCCCCTCCTAACACGCATATTTTCAGCAAATTGTTTTACCTCGACGATATAGAAGCACAACTCAAATCATCCCTCCAAAAAGCGAAACGGAAGACTGCAACCTTTTTACAAAGCAATGCATTAACACATATTCGAGTAACTGGAATCTCGTGCATTACAAATATAACGCCTACTCTGGCAGTTACGCCGAATTGCCAAAGCTGCAGAGCAACGATGATCTGAAGGAAGAAATGTTCGAGATCGACATCGACACCGATGCGGTCGACGATCTCAAAATACGTATCGACAGTATCACGAAGGAAGGGTTTTTAATGAAGGGACCAGAAATAGGGAACGACAGGATGTTTTCCAATATAGGCTCTAAGAGTTTTAAGAGGCGTTACTGTTACTTGCGCCAGGAGGTGGACGGGACGTACATTTTGGAGCTGTTTAAGGACGAAAAGAAGGGGGAAGCAAAAGCTACGATTGTTATGGACTTTTGTACTGATGTTGTAAAAGTAAGATCGACAGAAGTGATTGCAATTTGTTTTTGTAGCAGTATTTCTTTTGTAGAATCTTAAAAGGGGAAGATTTTGTTTTGAACTTCGAATGACCGCCGGGCACAAGTCGTATGTGTTGGCGGCCGACAATGAGAGCGAGTTCAAAGATTGGCTGTTGAAGTTGAGTTCCGTCCTGCAACAGAATAAGTTACAAGAGGAAAAGCGGGCTGCTTCATTGGAAAGGGGTATGCTAAAAATAGAAACTTGTAGTCATTCAAGTGCTCTAAATACATAATTTAGGTATTTCAAGAAATGAACTTAAGACAACTGCTAGTTTGCAATATTTATTACTACTCGATACTTTTTTCAGTATAACAAGTTGTTTATTAAGTTCTTATCTTGTAAAGGAATTAAATTTAATGTTTGTCAAATACGTAGCTATAAAACTTTACTTACTTGATTTTAAAGCAATATAATATAGGTCGAATATAATATAATGTGCATTCAACAAACATAAATATGCAAAATAATTACAATTAAAGTAATTAAAACCTTAATACGGAAGGTGATATTAATTATTTGAGAATCATTAAATTGAACTCAGTTGATATCCTGTAATAATTATACCGGGTGTCTTAAAATGAATTACATCTAGTATGCTTTGAATTTCCCATAATGCAATCTAAAATTTTACTTGAAATTGGCAATACTGTAAGTCTATGTCAAATTCGAGGTTAGCAGGTTAGATTTTGCGTCAGTTTTGACACAGACTGACGCAAAATCTAACCTGCTAACCTTGAATTTGACATAGACCTAGGGCTGGTTGCAGAAAGCAATGTTAAGTCTGGTGTTAGCTAACGCGACGTCAAAGTGAACAAAAACGAATCAAATCTCAAATGCTTATGGTAACTAATACATTAGTAAACAAAATTTGATGCGATTTTGTTCACTTTGACGCGACGTTAGCTAACACCAGACTTAACATTGCTTTCTGCAACCGGCCCTAGGTCTATGTCAAATTCAAGGTTAGCAGGTTAGATTTTGCGTCAGTTTTGACACAGACTGACGCAAAATCTAACCTGCTAACCTTGAATTTGACATAGACCTAGGGCCGGTTGCAGAAAGCAATGTTAAGTCTGGTGTTAGCTAACGCGACGTCAAAGTGAACAAAAACGAATCAAATCTCAAATGCTTATGGTAACTAATACATTAGTAAACAAAATTTGATGCGATTTTGTTCACTTTGACGCGACGTTAGCTAACACCAGACTTAACATTGCTTTCTGCAACCGGCCCTAGGTCTATGTCAAATTCAAGGTTAGCAGGTTAGATTTTGCGTCAGTTTTGACACAGACTGACGCAAAATCTAACCTGCTAACCTTGAATTTGACATAGACCTAGGGCCGGTTGCAGAAAGCAATGTTAAGTCTGGTGTTAGCTAACGTCGCGTCAAAGTGAACAAAAACGAATCAAATCTCAAATGCTTATGGTAACTAATACATTAGTAAACAAAATTTGATGCGATTTTGTTCACTTTGACGCGACGTTAGCTAACACCAGACTTAACATTGCTTTCTGCAACCGGCCCTAGGTCTATGTCAAATTCAAGGTTAGCAGGTTAGATTTTGCGTCAGTTTTGACACAGACTGACGCAAAATCTAACCTGCTAACCTTGAATTTGACATAGACCTAGGGCCGGTTGCAGAAAGCAATGTTAAGTCTGGTGTTAGCTAACGCGACGTCAAAGTGAACAAAAACGAATCAAATCTCAAATGCTTATGGTAACTAATACATTAGTAAACAAAATTTGATGCGATTTTGTTCACTTTGACGCGACGTTAGCTAACACCAGACTTAACATTGCTTTCTGCAACCGGCCCTAGGTCTATGTCAAATTCAAGGTTAGCAGGTTAGATTTTGCGTCAGTTTTGACACAGACTGACGCAAAATCTAACCTGCTAACCTTGAATTTGACATAGACCTAGGGCCGGTTGCAGAAAGCAATGTTAAGTCTGGTGTTAGCTAACGCGACGTCAAAGTGAACAAAAACGAATCAAATCTCAAATGCTTATGGTAACTAATACATTAGTAAACAAAATTTGATGCGATTTTGTTCACTTTGACGCGACGTTAGCTAACACCAGACTTAACATTGCTTTCTGCAACCGGCCCTAGGTCTATGTCAAATTCAAGGTTAGCAGGTTAGATTTTGCGTCAGTTTTGACACAGACTGACGCAAAATCTAACCTGCTAACCTTGAATTTGACATAGACCTAGGGCCGGTTGCAGAAAGCAATGTTAAGTCTGGTGTTAGCTAACGTCGCGTCAAAGTGAACAAAAACGAATCAAATCTCAAATGCTTATGGTAACTAATACATTAGTAAACAAAATTTGATGCGATTTTGTTCACTTTGACGCGACGTTAGCTAACACCAGACTTAACATTGCTTTCTGCAACCGGCCCTAGGTCTATGTCAAATTCAAGGTTAGCAGGTTAGATTTTGCGTCAGTTTTGACACAGACTGACGCAAAATCTAACCTGCTAACCTTGAATTTGACATAGACCTAGGGCCGGTTGCAGAAAGCAATGTTAAGTCTGGTGTTAGCTAACGCGACGTCAAAGTGAACAAAAACGAATCAAATCTCAAATGCTTATGGTAACTAATACATTAGTAAACAAAATTTGATGCGATTTTGTTCACTTTGACGCGACGTTAGCTAACACCAGACTTAACATTGCTTTCTGCAACCGGCCCTAGGTCTATGTCAAATTCAAGGTTAGCAGGTTAGATTTTGCGTCAGTTTTGACACAGACTGACGCAAAATCTAACCTGCTAACCTTGAATTTGACATAGACCTAGGGCCGGTTGCAGAAAGCAATGTTAAGTCTGGTGTTAGCTAACGCGACGTCAAAGTGAACAAAAACGAATCAAATCTCAAATGCTTATGGTAACTAATACATTAGTAAACAAAATTTGATGCGATTTTGTTCACTTTGACGCGACGTTAGCTAACACCAGACTTAACATTGCTTTCTGCAACCGGCCCGTACAGTTTTTCCAATTTCAAGTAAAATTTTAGATTGCATTAGGGGAAATTCAAAGCAAACTAGATGTAATTCATTTTAAGACACCCGTTAGTTCATACAATTGTTTGAACGTAGTATTTTATTTTAAAAAGATGGAAAAATCTTTTTCAAACGCTATTTCAGTTATATCAATTAAAATCTTTAAAAAAATTCAAATTACACTGGAAAAATGCCACCAGCACAGCAATGCACAACTCATTACAGAAACTATGAGCGAATTAAATGCCATCAATAAAATATTCCTGGTAACAGTACCATACAACCTACACAGTACAGACGAATAATCCTTTTTTACTCCCCCAGGGAGCATAGGGCCTTTGCAAATTTTCACCAGACGGATCTATTGCCAGCTAATGCCTTGACCCTCGTTCCATGTTTTTCCCACTTTTTACTTGTTTTATTATTGGTTATTTGGTTTTCTTTTGCATCTACTCCTCTAGGGGTTTCAATCTAAAGCTTTTCTGTGGATACTTTCTGCTGGTTTTTCTAGTATATGGCCAATCCAGTTTCACGTACGTTTCATCTGCATATGAGTTTTTTCCAGTTTAGTTTGTTGGTAATTCTATCTTACCAATCAATTCCCAGGATTTTCCCTCGACACTTACTACTAAAATGCTTGTAGCCTCTGGCTTATTTGTTGTATGACTTCCAACTTTCACAGCCGTATAGCGGTCGTGTTACAGTGTTATAGCTGTTATAGTTAGTTAATAAGATAGTTTTTTCTACAACTCCTGTTAATATTAAGATTTCCCGGCTCAGTGAAATCTATAAGTTAAATCTATCGAGACAGTTGAATACCTTCAATATATTCAAACGAATTAATGTCTTATCTACATAACTTTAACTCAGACATTCGAAGAGATCAACCAGATCATCGCACCCATTTCAACCCATCCACACAAAATAAAGATAACAATAATATGAACTCTAATAAAGAACAGTATATAGACCTACGTGTTACAGTAGTGTATCACAGTGAACCCTCACAAAGTCTAATTAACCAGCATACAGATATACATTAATTAATTAATTTATTCATTATGTATAACCTTTACCTTTCGTTGTCAAGGACCATTCATACCTCGCGGGAAGTGCAATGGAGGCAATGGGCCGCACGCAACTTACATTATGCTCCCCGCATCTAAACATACTACACACTCAACTATCCTAAACCTGCCTTACAGCTAACTTAACTAATGAGTTCAAATCCATTGCCGCTCCGAGAAAATTCTCGGCTACGGCCAGATTTGAACCCATGTCCGCCTGGTTGCTAAACCGCGCAGGTGGCCCCAGGAACTCCAGATATGCAGTAGTTTGATAATCCAATCCTGAAAATTCTAATAATAACATTGACTTGACCGAAAATTTACCAAACTAAATGAATTAAATAAACGTAAAATTACTGACAATGTCTTCCAAAGATATGCTTTCGACTTTCCAACAATCATTCCGATCAAAAATAGATTTGAATTGCATATGCAAACTACAAATGAGGAAAATGATGGCTTGCAGTTAACCCCTGTATCAACAACAAACCTAAACAAACGCAACGAAAAGACAAGGAAAAAGAAACAAAAAAAAGGGCAAAATCCCGTCAATATACCTACATGAAGGCGACAACTACCAAAAAGTAACCGAAGACATTAAGAACCTGTCAACCTCCAAATTTACTACAACACACAAAGGAAAATTTTTGCGAATAAACTTAAGGAGCACGAACGATTTTTGCAAATTTACTCACTTTTACGACACAAATCATTTAAAATATCACACATTTCATAACCTTGAAGCTCAAGCAAATCAATTATCAGCCCTTATTCGCAGCGTATCCGCTTCAATAACAGCAAGAAATAATGACAGAGTTGAAAAGACAATAATATTCAACAACTAAAGTCTCCAGGCTGTACAACAAAGATAAATTGCAAACACCGATTTGTGCACTAGAACTGGAAAAAACAGACAATACAAATGAAATGTTCAACCTCAATTTATGCGCTGCATTGTATCAGTCGAGCCCAGAAAACGATCTAAAGACATTTCTCAGTGCAAACGTTATTGGCGCTAAGGGCACACACGCAATTACTGTAAACTGGAACCACTTTGTGTAAAATGCCCAAGTTCACACCTATACATGGACTGCCCAAAAAAGCCAAACGATAACAAACATTTGTAGGTTATGTTAACGTCGGTTGACGTTTATCTGTCGCCTCACCACCTACAAAAAAGTCGTATTTTAATGACGATTTCAAATAAAACTATTTATCATTACTTATTACAAAAAAAAATGACAATTAAATATATGTAATGATTGAAAAAGTGTTGAGATTTTATAGATATAACTTTCTCTTGCTACTTGAAGTATATTGTCTTGAAATTGTTTCATTTAATTTCTATTCTTATTTCTTTGTTTAGTTTCTTTTTCAATCGTTTTTACAAGATTTCTTGGTATATCTTTTTAATTTCTGTGGTCTTGAGTTTGTACTTTTAATCTTTTCTTTAATTATTGTTTTTTTGTGTCATATTTCATATTATCTTCTTTTATAAAAATTTCCAGTTGTACCCCTTATTCCTGCATGCTGTTTTATTTTTACATTCTTTCGATAATTGATTTTCACTCCTTGATTTTTGCTGTCTCGCATTTTTAATGTATATCTTTGTGTTTAAATTTTGTATTTGTTATACCGAGATCATTATTTATACAGAATTCTATTAATTTGTTCCCATTGTCGTTTCTTATGTTTTCTCCATATATTCCGATGTATTTTTATTTCCTTCTATGGTCGTTTCCTACTCTTTTATTCATATCACCCGTCAGTATGGTATTTCCTTTTCTGATATCTATTGCTGTTTGTAGTATTTCGAAGAACTCGTCTTTATCTTCTTCCGTTGCATTATCGTTCAGTGCGTAAGCTATTACTACGTTCCATGTATTCTCTGTTATTTTTGTTTCATATATTTACATATTTTTCTTTTAATATATTATTCATTTTTTCCAGTTTCACTATTAGTTCTACTCTTTCTGTTCCTTGTGTGTCTACTCCTAACTAATATGGCAAATATCTGTCTTTCAATTCTTTCATGCCTCTTCCTTTTTAATTTTGTTATTCTTAAGTAACCTAGGTTTTGTAATTTCATTTTTTTTATTACTTTGTCTTCTTTACCATTTATACTCATTGCGTTCCACCACCAAATTTTGTAATGTCTCTTTTTTCCATATATCCCATTAATCTTTGTCGTATTTATATTCGTAGGCATTTTCCTATTCGTTGCCTGGGTTGTTATCTCTTTTACATTATTTTTTTCTGCTTTATCTTTTTTTGGGTGGACTTTTATAATCCTCTGTTTTACGGAATCCCAGTCATAGCTTTCTCCCTCTATTATTTATTATTCTTTGGTACCAACCTTAGTTTCCTTGCCTTTGGTTCTTTCTTCTCTTGATATGTTACGCAATCAATTCTGAATTTTTCCTTATTCACGTTTGCTCATTTAGAATGTAAATTCTAGTTTCTTTCAATAATTGTTTCATTGAGTTCATCTCCAGACATTATTTTATTATTTGCAATATCAATTTTGTCTCTTTAAAATTGTTGCACTCTCTGATTTATCTGATATTCCTCTGTTCTCACCCATTTTATTATTAAATTGCTTCTACATGTTTTTCTGTCTTGTATCTATTTTATCTTCCAGTTTTTTCAATCTGTTTTTGAATATTTCTTTCTCCACTCTTCATTCATTTGCTCTCCTCCCATTCTGCATTTGTTTTCTGAAATTCTTCCTTCAATTTTGTAAATATTTCTGCTCCACTCATATTTTTTATTAAATTCCTCTTTTTAATTCTATTTCTATATTTTCTAGTTTTTTATAATTTCCTCCATCTCTTCTTGTTTAATATTTTTGCCAGTATTGGAAGTAGAGATATTGATTGGTCTAAACTTATTCAATTGATTTTGGTCCATTTTTCAGAACTGGTATAATCTTAGCAATTTTAAAATCATTGGGAAAAACGCATCAACTAGTTGATTGATTAACTAGTTTTGTAAAAGACATATCATTACTTCTACAATGCTTTTTACTAAGTGACATTCATATCATACACGTCACGCCATTTGTTGGAAACTTAATATGGAATTGAGTACAACACATTTTGGATGGGAAATGAGTTTATGTTTATTTTCGCTATTAAAAAATCTCGACTGTACTTGGCAGTTGACTGATAAACCAGTTGTCAATAAATTGTAGCTTACATGCCTTTTGCTTACGACCTACTCTTGGTCAAGTTATTCTAGATTGTTGGTGCCAAAAACTCATCATCTTTCCCATTCTAGTAGGGTTTGGTGACAGAGAAGACTGATCTTCTGAAACATTTCTTTGTATTTAATGAGATACCATTCTTTGACAAAAAAGCTTCCCAAGAGTGTTACATCTTCGTCGCCCTTCTCTTTTCTCAACTTAGGCTTGGTCCTGCTACAGTGTTATGCGAAACATTACCCAGCAGCTCTTTTATTAGTGCAAACAAATAAAGTGAAATAAAATTTGTTCTTGTGCATTTAACACTGGTATGAAAAATATAATAGAAAATAAAATAGACAAGTGCTATTGCTTGTAAAACGGGACACCCTCTATATTTTACTGACTTACAACAAGTAATTAAATTAGATATTCAAAAATACCATGTCAGTGCCGCTATTCAATAAGTAACAATTATTAATAATTTAAAATGATCTAGTTACTACGAATATCTCATCTCATGTTGGGAGGGGTCAGTAAAGTGTCAGTAAAACATCTGGAAGTATTGGTAGAGCACCAGTAAAGTAACAAAAAAAATTTATAAAGCGTAGGGAACGAATTTCTATTTGTCTTGCTTCAGTTGTTGCTTATAGGCTACTCAGTTTTTTAATTGTAATGGTGTTATCTTTTTTTACCTAATTTATAGGGGACACTCTTAGCAACATATAAGTCAAAACATTTACTTTCTAACTTACCCAAAATAAAATTACTCACTATTAATTTTTGCCTTATTTTCAAGATCGCAGTACACCTCCACCATCACCACAAACACAATCCTACGGGACACTGAAAGGCTTAGAGCAAAGCATGAACCCACAGTTGATGAAGTATGCGAGAGAAACAGATGTGAGCATCGCGCACGCGAGACGCGAGCATAGGCATAAACTATTCAACTTGTACCCGCTCATATGTGCCAATCTGAAATCGCCGTCGTCGGCTTCTGAGCAGATCGAGCCTTACAAGGAGCTATTTGGGCAACGCATCTTTGTGAAGTGCGAGAGCATTCACTTCAAGCTGCAAATGCCCGACGAGAAGGAAACCCTGTGCCAGGTCGAACCGTACCATACAACTTTGTGCCTATTTGATGCCAAGACTGGCAGAAAACTGACTGAGAATTTTCACTTTGATATTAATAGTCCTACCGTGCGTTCGCTAATGCCAAACCTGCCCAACGGGCTGAGTCGCGATGCCAAGAACAGCTCCAGTGAAACGAGGAGTATTTTCTCCTACCACACTACCACTGATATCCCCGCAACCATACCGCAGGAGTGGATCATGTATCCGAAACAAGCCATCTTTAGCGTGACCAACCCCCATTCGGACATCTACGTTGTGATTCGGATTGAAAAGATTTTGCAAGGTGGCATATGCCAGAGCTCTGAGCCGTACCTTCGAGCTGCAAAAGATGCAAAGCTAGCATTGAAGGTTCAGAGAAGCGTTGCGGCTTGCTGCCAGAGGCTTGGCCATTACAGAATGCCATTTGCGTGGGCTGCGAAGCCTTTATTTAGGTAAGTACTGTGCAATACATGAATTTTTTTTCTAATTTTTGGGTTGTAGGTTATATAGTAGCGAATTAGACACATATCCTGAATTTCCCACGATATTCAGGCAAGAGGGGAACAAGCTCTCTGATGAAGAATTGCTGAAGTTCTTAACAGAGTTTAGAAAACCCGATAAAATGAGCAAGTTGACTGTGATACCAGGATCTTTAAAAATTAGAATTTCTGCATTAAATGAACTGCCGGATAGTAAGTAGTTTGTTGTGCTAATCTAATTTTATGTATTAAAATGACGCCCACATTTCTAAAAGATGACTGATAACTCTGGACATATATAAAAGTGGTGTTTGTAAATGAGATATGTTTATTAAATATAATAACTGTTAAATTATGAAATGGACATAATATTAAAAGCTACAGGGAATTTTTGAAAGATCAGTTGTGATAAACGTGTCTGTAAGTAATAATGATATGTTGTAGAAAAGGAAACGGCAGGAAAAACGTTTTAGATAAAAATATGTGCATAGTATAACGCCCAAAAAAATATGAAAGAGATAAGAAAAGAACGAGCTGAAGAACAACAAATGCAAAATTCCAATTTTTTAGTAGTTCCACAAGCTCTAATAATAGGAAAAGATGAAGGCGAGATTAGTATTAACAAAAAAAGAATAGCCAATAAAAAGTACGGTAAATAGTAAACAGAAAACGAGAAAAAAAAGCTTAATGAAGCTGAAGATACAATAACAACAATTTAAGATTTTAGATTATTAAAAACAAAAAGTTAAGATACTTTTAAAGAGGAATTCTAATCTCATTTTAGACTTATTTGGTTTTATAACTTCTGCGAGTTTAGTATTAATTTTAAATACACTCCAAAACCGACACTAACGCTTAGAGTTTTCCTCTGTTCTTGATACAAATTGTTTGTTGTTCAATTGTATATTTGATTAAGAAACAAATGAGTACATACTTAAATTCACATGTGTATCGATAGTTCTAAAAAATATTAATAGTTTTATTTGATTCGGATGAACTTTCGACTTGGCAAATTGCAATAATTTATAATAAAAAATGTCAAAATATTTACCACGTTTTGAGGGTTCTATTTTCTACTTTTCACTGATGCTGTCTATGGAAAATGGAGGATATCACTTTGAACATTTATTGTAGTTGTTTTTGTTGTTAATATGTTTATGTATTCAACAGAAATGTTTGGAATTGTTAAAAACTTTACTAATATAACCTTGTAGGTATAACTGTCAGATGTAAAATGCCAATGTCACTTTTACTGCCAACCTAATTTTTTTTTAAATACCACTGCCTTCCAGAGTATAAATTTACAACCGTGGTTTATTACAAATTAGTAGAAAAATTTGATTTATTTGAACATGAGTGCATTAAAAGGTGGTCGGTCGTGTGCAATCATACAATTTACTCTTTTTCAATATGGCCGCCATAACTGAAATCAGCTACTTGAACATCAAACGCACCGCCGCGAGTGCGGTGTTTATTCTGTGGTATTATGGTATTATGAGATAAAATAGTCTGTAATTTTGTGTGATTCAGAGTAGGCTGGGATCATTTAACAGTGTAGACATTTGTCAATAAATATACGTATAGGTTAGATCACTCCACTTTTGACATTCCAAAAATAGTAATGTTGACATTTATAAATGACAACATTACAGTTGATTGGCATTTATTAAACAATCGTGTTTGTACTTCTTCCTAGACTCCACAACCCATTTGGGTTTTGGCCGTTCTAAAAGGAACTTCCTTGATCCTTTTTCTGGAGTGGATTAGTCCCCTTTCCTCATGATTTGTACTTTTTCATAACATTTGGTGGGTTTTTGCTTTCTCAACTAAGTTTTTCCACATTTTTCTGTTCATGGCTTCTTCTTTCCAGTTTTTCACCCCATTATTTTGAAATCCTCTGTCACCTCGTCTATCCATCTCAATTGTACATTTTAAAAATATACACAATTCAAAGCCTACTAGAAGCACATAGAAACTGAACAGGCTATATACAGATTGTCTGCAGATACTAGGTACACACGGTAAATAGATACAGAGACGGTTTAAAATTGTAAGATAAACAAATGATTTCTGTATCTAGTTATCGTGTGTACTTAGTAACTGCAGACAATCTGTATAATTATTAGAGTAGAGTGCGATTTGTGTTATGTAAGCGGTAACACTGAGCGAATTTTGACACCTTTTTTTATGGGAAAAACACAGAATCAAGGCTATTTTTAATATTAATTATTACTAGCCTCAGATTCTGTATTTTGTTTGTAATGGACAAGGTCTAGGCATGCGGAGTACCAGGTACTTTAGACACCGACTGCTATGGTCAAAGTCCTACTTAAAATTTGGACGAGACTAAGGAGTTCCAACCCTAGCAAGGGATCTTTTACATGCTACACATCGTAGTAACATGGGACCCACAGCTTTACACCACATTTGAATGATGGCATTCGGTAGAGGTCTTCATCTGCATTTTTAAAAATTTTTAAAAACCTGACTGAGACCGGGAATCGAAGTTACGACCCTTAGATCAGTAGTAGTAATTTTATTATTATTATTATTACTACATAGTAGGCAGGCAGCCTAGAGCTGTTTATGCCTAATAACAAAAAAAAACAGGTACATGTGTATAATTATAACTAGTAACTAAGTAAACGGATATAACTTGTGAAGGTAAATATAAAGTATAGGTAACTATAAGGGGAAAAAAATATATATATTATAAATATAGTACCTAGGTGTAGATAGATATTCCATTATTGCACAGTATTAGAGTTCAGGTACAAATCAAGTCTGTTTTGAAATTGTAGATTTAATAACTTCATCAGGTAGCCTATTCCAATTGTCCACGGCACGATTACTGATAAAATGTTTATTAGGAATAGATGATAATTAATTCTTTGTAAGTTTCATTTCATGTCCTCGGAGATGTACATTGGCACTAGGGGTAAATATATTCTTTATGGATGAGCAGCTGTAAAAATTATTTAATATTTTGTAAGTTTCGATAAGGTCACCTCGTATTCTACGTTGAAGCAATGTTGGTAATTTCATCTTCCTCAGTCGTTCTTAGTATGGTATATTATAAAACCCTTGGGGAAGAAGTTTGGTTGCTTTTCGTTGTATTTTTTCAAGGAGATCGATGTCTTTTTGTAAATAAGGCGACCATATTTGGAAACCAAACTCAAGGATGGGACGAATGTACGACTTGTAAATCTTTATAAATAGTTCTGATGATATATTGTGAAAAGATTTCCTGACAAGATTAATTATGGAGTTAGCTTTTTTGGTGATTTTAATGATGTGGCTGTCCCATTTGAGATTATGTTTTATTGTAATCCCTAAATCAATTTGGGATTCAGTGGAAAATATGGTACTGCTATTGAGTTGGTATTCTAGATGGGGATTAGATTTGCCAATATGTAGCACAGAACATTTGTTGATGTTTAGGTTTAATAACCACGTTTTTGTCCAATCATAAATTTTATTGTATTTCTTCTCCCATTTCAAGAGGGTTGAATATTTTCGTGTCGTCTGCATATAGGCTAATAGAGGACGTTATTGATAGAGGCAGATCAACAGTAAAAAGGGTAAATAAGACAGGTCCTAGCACAGAACCCTGAGGCACTCCACTAAGCACAATATTAGACTTGGAATAGTTGTCTGCAATCCTCACATAAAATTCTGTGCCATTCAAAAAGGATCCGATCCAGGCCAGAATACCGGGTGTCAACGAATTTATTAGACAAGTCATAACTTCTAGAGTATTAGGTGTATCAAAATGATATTTGGTATAGGTAAATGGTATAGGGAGAGGAAAGTTTTCGCATACTTTTCACTTTCTGGTCACTTCCGGTTTCACCGGAAATGGCTCCCGTTTCGAATTTTTAAATAGAACACCCTGTATATTTTTGCATATTTGGATTTCTGAGACAATTTTGGATCAGCATGTGACATTTTAAAAACTTATCCATGGCACACTTGACAAAAGTAAATAAATTATTATCTAGTATTTTGCTTAGAAATATTTAACTTATGAGCTTATTTTTAATCCAATCGCAAATAAATTAGTATCGTTAGATTCGCAAAAAAATTCTCTTTGAAAGTGCTTGTCAAAAAAGGGTCGCCATTTGAACAAAAATAGTTAGACAAGAAAACGTGCTTTTGCCAACTTGTCTTATTCCTATCTATCATACTAATCACTCAAACTTTGCGATTGTAATTTTCTGACATCACCTGAGGTCTTTAGATTAGTTTGCGTCTGATCATGGCCACCTAGATGCCATATTAAAACTGGCTCTAAAAAAATCAAGTAGGCTTAAAAACTTTTTAAAATGTCACATTCTGATCCAAAATTGTCTCTGAAATCCAAATATGCAAAAATATACAGGGTGTTCCATTTAAAAATTCGAAATCGGAGCCATTTCCGGTGAAACCGGAAGTGACCGAAAAGTGAAAAATACGCGAAAATTCTCCTCTCCCTATACCATTTACCTGTACCAAATCTCATTTTAATACACCTAATACTCTAGAAGATATGACTTGTCTAATAAATTCGTTGACACCCGGTATTCCCTCGAATGCCTATACGCTACAGTTTAGCCATCATGCGTTGTAGATGAACTCAATCAAATGCCTTTTCAAAATCTAGATAGAGAACATCAATAGGCTTTTGCATATCAAATTCATTAATCCAGTTATGTAGGTTGACTAGAAGATTGATTACAACCGATCTTCCTGCCATAAAGCCGTGCTGTTCTACTGGTAGTGCATTTTCCGCTGTGCGGAATTCCAACAGTTCATCGGTAATAATTCGTTCCATGCATTTGCAAGGGAAGGATCTATTCCATGGCCATCTATTTACAACTCCGATGACCAATCCAATTGTAGGACATCTCGGCGGCACGTTAAAATTTCTCAAAAACGTATTTTGGGTTACATTTCCAAACCATATGAAGGATCTCTACAAATTTTTTTATTTTGCAATTATTTCTTTTAAGTTTGAAATGTACGTAATCTTTTTCCCGACAAGAAAATTACATCTTGGAGTTTTTTACAAAAAAAAAAAACAAAAAAGCCATGAAAGTCCGCATGTAACAACTTTGTTAGAAATTGTAATGTATTTTAAAATAAGTTGCTGAATTTCAGCCTTCTAGGTAATGTTGTTTCCAAATGCAACCTAAAATACGATGCCGAAAGTCTGATCTGCACCCTTAACCACTGGTCTACTGAACCCCGCAGGTTCTGCATTTTAACCCATTTAAATTTGAACTATCAAATGACAACCTTCAAAATGTTCGATTTAGCACACAAAATCTTGTACTTGTTAGAAAACCAATTTCCTAATTTTGAATTTGACATAGACTGACTGGCTAACTTGACATAACTGTAGTACTGCCAAACATATAACACGAATCACAGACTACTCTACTATCCATTATCAAACAAAATTTGTGAACTGTCAAAACGCTGTCAAGTTGGTACCTTGTTTAAATTCTGTTTTGGAACTTCTGCTTGCTGATTTTGGAAGCACTGAAATTTTTGATATTTAAAAACTTGACTTATCTCCAAAATTCTTTAATTTTTGTGCATACACTTCAATTGCAATGGAACAGAAACGAAAGAGGGTTTTATTATTGGAAAGGAAAAAAAAGCTATAGTTAATTATTATAAGGAAAAACTTTTGACACATGTAACATAACCTAACTTTAAATATTACTAGCAATCACTAGATCCAAAGTACATTCCCAAAAAAACTGTAATTTCCAAGTACCTACACTCAGCAAATATTTAAAAAAATTTACATTGACAGTTCATAAGTTTTGTGAGTAGATAATAAATGTATTTGATCTGACAGTTCATATTTTTGTATAATCAAATTCTTGCCCCTTAAAAAGTTGTAATATAACCAACCTCTTTATGTGGGTGTAACTCAGCGGAGAGGACTTTGTTTCACCTGCTGATATTTGTTTCTTTCATCAAATATTATTTGATAGCTACTGTGTAAAATTAGTTTTTTACGTATACGTAATAGTAGACTCATCTAACAAAGTCACGGTACCCCTAACATTTGTTTTACTTTGAAAACGTATAAAGCATTTGATTTCAGATTAAAGTTGTGCATAAAAAATGCCACTTTGCGTTATTATTGATAATAACCGAATTATACACCAACACTGAAAATATCAGTTCAATTTAATTTCTTCAGTCTGTAGCGAAAATATAACAAAAATTCCAAGATTTGAATTGAATGATCGTGACATTTTATCTAGTTTAACTAAGCCTTCATTGCGTACCATTTATGAAATTCCCATGCATGGAGCACTTATTTATTATGGACGCACTGTATATGTAAAACTGTTTTTATTACTTTTTACAGATAGCTTAACTACATCACTATCGCCTCTAAAACACTTTCCAATACCTCCAACCTGTGACCCAACAATAGAAATAACAGAATTTGAGGGGACGTCCGAGAGAGACGTTCATCCATACACCACTTTTATCAACCACCTGTACGTGTATCCGCAGTGTCTAAACTTTGATACTCAGAAAATATTTACGCGAGCTCGCAATATTGCTTGCATAGTCGAACTGAGGGATTCCGATGCTGAGGGCTCGAAAGGCTTGCCGGTAATTCCTGATCTTATTAGTGTGTCATTTCATAAAGTGTTTGTTGTCACCAGTGCATATACGGGCGGCCAGGCCAAAGAACACTAGTAACTCAAGCATCGTGTGCAGTTCTGCACCACAATACAGTTCCCATGTGGTATGAAGAGATAAAAGTGCGGCTGCCAATTAACTTGCAACCCTCGCATCACTTGCTGTTCACTTTTTACCATATCTCCTGTGATACTACAAAGAAACGTGATAATGGTGTGGAGAGCTGTGTTGGGTATTCGTGGATTCCACTCTTACAGAAAGGCAAGTTGTGTGTAGACATCCAGTTGGCACCCGTCCCGTTGCCACACATCTTCCATCAGGATATCTGTCGATACATCCGTTTGGACTTGGAAAAGGGGTAAGTTTGTGCAGAGTATTTTAAAAAAATCTGTATTTAAAAAAATGTCAAAAATTATCTCTTGCAAAACACACAAAATATGGACACGCTGTACGTACTGGATTTGTAATTCTTACATTGGTTCTTTTCTAGAATGCCGGGCCAGAAATAACGTGGATTGATAGTCAACGTTCGCTTTTTACTGTAAGCTTTAATTTAATCTCGACAGTAAATACAAGGGACCAACATTTGTTCAATCTGTTTGCTCACGCTGAGCGCTTGCTCGATCAGAAGCCGCCAGTCCAGCCAAATGAGAACGAAACGTGTAAGATCATCAAGGCCCTCCACGCCATCCACCTGACAACTTTGATAACGTTCCTTCCGACTTTGCTAAACCAACTCTTTACGTTGCTTGTGGTAACAAACAGTGATGAAATAGGACTGAATATTATTAGGGTTTTAATCAACTTGGTCAACATGATCTACGACGCTGGTCGAAAGGAAATATTGCAAGCTTACGCAAAATACGTCTTCGTCCAGCCTGACAGTAAGAAGCACACAACGGTGCACGAAGAAATGAGCAAGCATTTGCCCACCATTTTGCACCCCAACAATACGGATTTTTTGGTCGTCAATAAGTTCATGCATCATTCCAACTTTTTCTTCGATGTGATGGTCAAAGGAATGGCTCAGCATTTGTTGACGACCGGAAGAATAAAGGTAAAAGCATTTTAGTAATTTGTATGGCAGTTATTCTGTACTAATAACTTTATTAATTTACTTCAGTTTTTTGCGTTTTTTTTTGTAACATGTTATGTTTATGGAAATCGTAAAATTCAGGATCTGCTAATAATGCAGGGATAGACGATATTATTTGTAGAAGTATGGGAGTTGCATGAAATTTGTTCAGGGTAAGCTTCAAGCATTGAATCGATGAATATGCGCAGTACGATTGTTCATATTGTGCCATGAATATAAACATATTCTTTTTAAATAAAACATGTAAAAATGAGCAATAATTTGAATATTCTAAGAAATGGTTATCAGGGTTTTGGGCCCTGAACCGCGACCAACCAAGCAAGGCTATAGAAAGCCTTACTTATTTAATAAGGTTGCATCATACTTAGGTAGGGGAGAATGGGGGAATGGCGGTCATTTAAGCTAGATTACGTATAGTGGATAAAATATTCTTTTGTTATAAGTAAATAAAGTAAGAGATAGCCTGATCCATCCATTAGACCATGGTTTTCCATTCAAATCAAAATAATTGACCTCAAAGAAGTTAGCCCTGACTAATGAGGTGTTATTAACCAGTATTCCCCCACCTTTCGGGTAATTCCGGTCAGTCCATTCTTAATGCTTTTTAAATAGAAAGAATGACTAAGATTTAGTTTTGAAAGTAAGAAAGAAATAAAGCATAAATGCATAATAACGTAATATATTATTGACGCTCACAGTTCTTATAAATTTTTATAAGATCGTATAAAACAACATGAAAGTTATGCACATAAATTGAAAAAGAATAAAAAAATAAAGGGAATAATAAGAGTCCTACTTTCTTATACAAATATCGCATTTGTAGTTTTCAGGAGTGTCCCACCTACTGCATAATTCATGAACCCAATGGTCACTCACCATACATCGATACCAAAACTCACTTCCTTTTCCATATTCTTCGCAAATAAAACGTAACTCATCATTGTCTCCGTTTTCTATATCATCTAAGTCATCATCTTGACACAGATTGTTTTCGTCTATATCAGGGCTGTCCATTGTCTAACTTCAAGTGGTCCAAGGGCCACTGTAAAGAAATTGAAGGTTATGAGGGCCGCATCATAAAATGTGTCGTATGTGACTTTGTGAGTGATTTGTAATAAATATAAAACGTATATATTTGAATATTAATTTTTATTTATTCAAGAAGCTTAGGTTACATTACAAAAAGCATTGAAACATAAAGAGATATACAGGGTGTTCCCTGAGGTAACCAACAAACTTACACCATGTGTTCTAGAGGTGATTCTAAACAAACAAAAAATCTAATATACTTTAGGTTAATTCCTTTCCGTTCTTGAGATACCGACAAAAGAAAAAATGTATATGAATTAATGTAAATTTACTTATAGAGATAAATAAGCTAGATAAAATAACATTTGTTGATAAGTAAGAACTGTCAAAGTAATCATTAATTAACAACAATTATCAACTAGAAGAACTAAACACTACTAAACAGCATTGCCACAGGACCATTCGCGTTGGTGGCAACTGCCAGACTGAGACAACGGACAAGTCAAGTCTTGCATAGGAGGTGGGCGGGACTGTTTCCTAACGCAATGTTGCCAGATAAAGAGAAAATACTTTTATTCTTAAAGGTCCCGGGTGGTGTAGCTTGTAGTCCACATTCGATCAGTAGAGTTAAACAACACTTTTTCTGGTCAGAACTTGGATGGGAGTTTCACGGCTGCTTCACTCGGCACCTCGTGGTACAACTGCCAGGGAAATAGTTGGTCCCGGATGTCGTAATAACATCATGACAGTCGTTGGTGGGTTTGGAAGTCCCCATAAAATGTACAGCGACGCCTATAATTGGCCTAACGGCTGTTGGCTGAGTACGAAATAAATAAATAGATATATTTTTGTACCTTTGTTCTATGCACCTATGTTATATTGTTTTCAATTATTTATAATATATATTCCAGATTCATGTTTTCTGAAAGTATCCGCGGGCCACATGTTGGACAGCCCTGGTCTATATCTTCATCTTCTGAGTTGCCTATTCCCAACATCTTCTTTAAGCTCTTCTTGAAACGTTTTTCCTCTATAATACCGGGTGTCTTAAAATGAATTACATCTAGTATGCTTTGAATTTCCCATAATGCAATCTAAAATTTTACTTAAAATTGGCAATACTGTAAGTCTATGTCAAATTCGACCTTAGCAGGTTAGATTTTGCGTCAGTTTTGACATAAACTGACGCAAAACATAACCTGATAACCTGGAATTTGACATAGACTTACAGTATTGCCAATTTTAAGTAAAATTTTAGATTGCATTATGGGAAATTCAAAGCATACAAGATGTAATTCATTTTAAGACACCCGGTATAATGTTTCGTCTCTTTTTCCTTTCCCTTTGCTTGTTCTTCAAACTGCTCCTTCCATTTTGTTTTTCGATTTTCTTTCCTGCAGTGTGCTCAACGGAATGTGATATCAAATTGAGTTACCTTCGTCGATAAAAAGCAGCGCATTTTCAAGTTGCTCTTCAGTCCACTTAGCTTTTTATTCTTTTTTATGTAAATTCTAGGCATCTGTAATAAATAGAGCATAATCAGCTTTGCTAAAATTAAACATGTAGTGAATTATTAATAAAAAATGTAACTACTACGTCTGTCGGATAATAACGGTCATGACTGGTATAAAAACCTAACCCTAAAATTAATCTTCGTAATTTAGACGCCTAGAAACGAAGGACTTCTGAGAAAGTCCCATATAGGGACATGCAATAAAAAACATATTTTGGTACTTACGTTCGTTTCAGTTCGTCAGAAAGTTATAACAAAAGAGAGCAAAAACGTTGTGGTTCAATTACGGCCATTACAATGGAGTGATCACAGCGAAACCACGTGCATTTAACTTTGGTCGTTGATTATTAGATGGCAGAATGATGCTGAATAAGCTGAGTTCGTTTTCACCGAAACATTTCAGGTGACCGGAATTCCCCCACTTTCCCCTACTACCTATATTCAGGTACCTATTATTGTTTTTTAAATGTTTTTTATGTTCAGTATATGTAGGTAATGAAATAATACCAATTGAGACTAAGGTGGGCAATAGACGGGCATCAAAAACGTGCTTAACGTCGGGTGTTGCACGCCCAAGCATACGCCGACTAGACAAACGTTTAGACTCGACTCGACGGTTTGTACAGTCAGTGTTTAAATGGATTTGATTCAAATTGGTTGTGTATCTGCGTTGTGCGTCCACATTATAAAAATTAAAACAAGGAAGAGAAACCATTGGTATTGGTTACATCCAACAATGAGCCAATGAGAAATAGGCTAACTACTGGACAGTTCCATCTGAAATTTATTAAACATAGAAAATATACCAAAATTGTTTTCTTATATCGCATGTCTGTAACTAACTTCGATGAACTTTTGACTCTTTTATGTGAAAAAAATAGAAAAACTGACACAAATATGCGACTGTTGATTCATCCAGCAGAAAGATTAGTAATTACATTTAGGTAAGTTGATAAATTCTTTTTTCGACTATCATTTTCTAAAGGAAGCTATTATTTGACACTTTCCATATGTCAAAAGCATGTTGTTATTGCATATTATATGATGAGGGAAAGTGCATCATTAAATCCCGTGAGTGTATATTATTTCCTGAGGGTTTGTAGGGCCCAATGTCGATGTCAAATTCGAGGTTAGCTTTTGCGTCAGTTGGTGTCAGACTGGCAAAAAACCTAACCTGCTAACCTCAAATTTGACGTCGACTGCCAGTGCCAGCAACAATATACAATCACGGCATTGGGGATTGGTTGACATCTCCCCTCTACTTTCTGAACGACTGCGCATCTCTGGGAACATTTCACCTTGTATTCTTTACACCATGCTACTAACCTTGAATTTGACATAGACTGACAGTACGCTTAAGTACTGACAACTCATTAATTTTAAATACAAATTTTATTAAGAATGCTGTGTACATAAATTTAGCATAGTTACGGTAACATTTTTACTTTAGTTCCTAGGGACTACAGTAATTGATTAAGTCCCTAGGGATAAAATGAACTACTTTATTACTTGAGGTGAGTAAAGTGCTAACTGTAGTTCTGAAAGTGCAAAATATGTATAAAAGTACACAAAATATAGTTTTTTAGGACAAATCGTAATTAAAGAATAGGGTGCGAAGGAGCAGAGTCTTTAATGAGACAGGTACCCTAAAACTATTTTGCATACAAGATTTTTTGGCATGAGTTCTTTAAACCACCAAATTGATTTAAAAGTTTATTTTTAAATATCTGGATGTCAAAAATTATCTTGATGAAGGATGGTCATGATTTTAAATTAATATGTCAGAGCTAGTTGGTGACACTGTAAGTCTATGTCACAGAATAGATAACAATCAGAAATGTAACTCCCTGTCGGCACCTTTAATCTGGGAAAGCCTCGGTCTATGGCCTTAACAGTGGCGGCCATAGTGTTGGGACAAAAGCCAGGGCCCGATTAATAAAGTTTGGGGCCTATGAAATACATAGCTAAACACTGATGTTTAAATTCGTTTGTGTAACGACGCCCCCTAGGCTTTTTTTTAAACCTGAACGACTTGTACGGTTACGGCCAAATAAAAACGACCACCATTTTGACATTCTATGTCATTTTCATAAATTTTGGTAAATCAGGCTTTTACTTGACAGTACCTTGACAATTTGAATTCTTATCTATGTCAAATTCGAGGTTAGCAGGTTAGGTTTTGCGTCAGTTTTGACACAAACCTGCTAACTTCATATTTGACATCATTTTTCATTTTTATGTTTCTTAGGTGATTTAATACCAATTCACAATAGAGTAAAGTACTGCCCGGTTTTATTTGGCCGTAACTGTACATTTATGAAATCTGCCAATTCCGCGTAAACAATCGTCCCAGCAAAATGGTCGCAGGTTGTGCGCAATCCGATGCGCGGGCTGGTCTGATGAGGGAGAGTTACAATTCTGAGTTGATTGAAATAAACGTATATATTGTCTTTTTACCTATTAAAGTTGTGTAAGGAATCAAACAAACCATTGTAAACACATGCAGTTACTTTGCAAGTAACTCAAAATAACTGTTAATTACCTTTAAATTAAGGGTGAATCCATATGAAGTGACGTATATATGAAGTAAAATATTGACGATTTTTTTCTTTTTCATATTTTTTTATGTTATTCCCATATACATTGGCAGTTCAAAACAGGTCTTATTTTATTTTTATCTTAATCCGTTTATGCGCAGCGGCCATTTTCATTGAGCAATGCATTCCGATTTTTGACTTTTGGAGACCTTGGCATTAACTTAAATATTTTTGAACTGGATTGTGTTAAAACATTAACAAAAACCATTAAAATCCTTACTTTAAGCCCAATAAATGAAAGTGGCATCTAAAATTTGGTATCAATATTAGACAAATTCCACTCTTAGTGCTTACGTTTTCAATAAAGGGGTGAAATATCAAAGTTCATTTTTTTATTACAATTAGGTATAATAGAGCACTCACCATAGCTAGAGCAATAACATTGATAAATGTTTCCTTCTTTTTTTTATAATTTTTTTAATAGTTTGAGGGTTGATATGTCTGGTGAGGCGTATAAAAATCTAATTTTTGCACATAATATACATCTATATGATAGTAATTGGTTGTTTCTGCAGTCAAATAATGTAAATTTAGCTGTCAATCTTTTTTATACAACTATGAATAATATAATTTCTAGGCATGTGCCTTCTAAAACCGTTTGTAGTCAATATTCTAGTCGGTTTTCGCGCTCCACTGTAAAAGTAATAAATGATAAACTAAAATTACACAAACGGTGGAAGAAGTACACGAACAGATTAGATTATGTGGCGTTTAACTTACTTAGAGCCAGATCAAAACGAATGATTGCAAGAGACTATTTGGCGTACATTGGAAATGTAGAATCCTAGCTTGATTCCTAAAAACTTTTGGAAGTTCATCCGTAATAAACGTAATTCTAGTAGTAGTATTCCGTCTGTCATGTCTTGTGGTAATGTTACTGCTAGTACTGGTTCTGAAATATCTCATCTCTTTGCTAAACATTTTGGCTCTGTTTTTGTCAACGGTAGCATCACTCACAGTAATAAGCCTAATTTCACACATCTTGGGAAAAACGTTCCTTTAGTTACTGCCGATCAGGTGGAGGGAGCACTCGCTGCTCTTGGTGAGAGTAAGAGCCGACAAGATTCCCCCACTTTTCTTTAAAAGATGTGTTACCTCATTAGCCACTCCTTTATCTATACTGTATAACTGTTCTTTTGGTACTCGCACATTTCCTGACATGGAAACAGGCATTCCTGTTTTTATCGTAATAAAATTGAAAACTATCGACCTATTCCGATTTTGTCCTGTGCTGGGAAATTGCTCGAATCATTTGCCTATAGTTTTATATTTAAAAATGTACACGCCAAGATTATTCCTGAACAGCAAGGTTTTTTTCCAGGAAGATCTGTTGAGTCTAACTTAATACATTATGCTGATAAAATATCTCAATCGCTCGACGGCAGAACCCAGGTAGACGCCGTGTATACAGACTTCAGCAAGGCATTTGATAAGATTTACCACAATATTCTTATCCGTAAACTTGTTCACTTGGGAATAACTAGTGACCTCTTGAGATGGGTTATTTCATATTTATGTATGCGATCACAAATGGTCAATATTAACGGATATGCGTCATCAAGGGTCTTCCTGACTTCTGGGATTCCGCAAGGAAGCCACCTTGGGTCCCTGTTGTTCAATATATATATATGTTAATGACATAAAGGGGTTCTTTCATGTCTGCAACTTTCTGATGTACGCTGCTGACTTGAAGTTGTTCTACGAAGTTAGGTCTGCTGTTGATTGTCAAATGCTACAAGAAGATTTAACGCGTCGTCATTGTACTGTATTGTATTGTATTCTCAACGGTCTTATACTAAAGTGTTTCAGTATATCGTTTACACGAAATTTGTCTAAAATTACGTACCAATATTCCTTCGGTGGTAATCTCATCAAATCAGTGTCCAGAGTAAAGGATCTCGGCGTAGTCTTCGATTCTAAATTGATTTTCGATGATCATATTGATTACATTTGTAAAAAGGCTTATAAAATATTTTGTTTCATAACTAGGTCTACAAGATTGTTCAACCAAATTAAGTCTATTAAATGTCTGGACTATGCTTATGTCAACAGCGTATTAAATTATGCAAGCATCATTTGAAATCCCCAATATCAAGTTTATATTAAACGCATTGAAAGTATTCAACGCCGGTTTGCTAACACCATAATATACAAATTTGCTTTGGGTATTGGGTATAAAGAATTTTGTGCTAGATTTAATATGCTAACCCTTGTAGAACGTAGACTTATGTCCGATGTGCTTTCTCTGCACAAAATAGTTGTGGAAACTGTCGACTCCCCTTATATACTTACCAAGGATTAACTTCAGGGTGCCTGCATTCAATAGCCGCAGTACTCACACGTTTTAGAAAATTTACAATTTTCTTCAAAGGTAAATATCAAAGTTAAAGTTTTTACTGTGGTTTGTTATCATATTATGTGCAAAAATTAGATTTTTATACCAAGCTCCACCAGAGATATCAACCCTCAAACTTTCAAAAAATTTTTAAATTTCAATTTAAAATATTTATAGAGAAAGAAGGAAACGTTATCAATGTTATTACTCTAGCTATGGTGAGTGCTGTATCATACCTAATTATAATTTAAAAAATCAACTTTGATATTTCACTCCTTCATTGAAAATGTAAGCACTAAGAGTGGAATTTGTCAATTATTGGTACCAAGCTTTAGATGCCATTTTCACTTTAGGGTTAAAGTAAGGCTTTTAATGTAACGGACCAAAATTAAAGAAGAGAATTTGCTAAAGAAAATGGTTTTAGCTACAATGTTTTAGCACAATCCAGTCCAAAGATATTTAAGTCAACGCTAATATCTCAAAAATAAAAAATCGGCACGCATTGTTCAATGACAATAGCTGCTGCGCATAAGCGGGTTAGGATAAATATCAAATAACACCTGTTTTGAACTGCCAATGTATATAGGAATAACATATTAAAAAAGATTTAAAAATCAAAAATGGTCAAGCAACCATCATTGGATCACTTCAAATGGATTAACCCAAAATCTTAAGTAAAAAAAGTTGGATGATAATGATTTCAAAATGAGTATTTTTGATTTTCCAGATGCACCGCAATGAAAGGTTTTCAGGTGAATACCTGCAGAGAATAGAAACAATGCTGCAAGTTTTAATGCCATACATTCTAAGCAAATACAAAGAAATGCCTGTTGAAACCCAAGAGCTAAATAAAAGCCTAGCATATTTTTTAAAAGTGAGTATTTTTGTGAAATTTAGTACGTAAAACATATCACACTGTATAATTTCAGAAATGCTTGTCTCTAATGGACAGAGGCTTCGTTTTCAAGCTAATCAACACGTACATGGACAAATTCAATCCCGGTGACCCGCGGATACTGCAAGACTTCAAATTTACATTTCTAGAAATTATATGCACGCACGAGCACTACATCTCCTTTAATTTACCAATCCAGCACACTCGCATAAGTCCAAAGAATCGTTCACCAGACTACCTACAAGAATACTGTTTATCACCAGAGTTCTGCAAGCATCACTTCATCGTCGCCTTGCTCCTCTTGGAAGTAAAAACTTCCTTGAACGAAGTCACTCATATACGTAAAATGGCTTTGAACACGCTTCGAGATCTGCTCGCAAAGCACGAACTAGACGATCGCTACGAGAGCAAAGGGCAGATGAACCGCATTGCGCTTATCTATGTCCCTTGGCTGAGTGTCGTGTTAGAAAACTTGAACAGACTGGACGTTAATGAAAAACTGGATGATCCACTAGCAGGCAGCGTCGTCAATCGAATATCATCCAGCAGCTCGTATCTGTTCGGAAAAAGTTCCGCAACCAGTGATACGCCTAGAAGCCACAGGTTTACTCTGCACATTGACAAGGACAGTCCGATGCATTTGAGAAACTCTACGTTTTTCGACGCCATCGCCGGTCAGTCTGCAGTCAACGGTCACAGTTCAATGAGTTTGGAGTCGGATATTTCGGGAGATGCTCAGTCTACGACTTCTCAGGAAACCACTATAGTTCGGGAGGCGCGAGATGACAGCCTTAAAGGCGACCATGTGAGTTTAGTTACTTATTTAAGATTGGCAAAGCTCTCATTCGGATTTTTATTGCATCATTTCATAAAATCGTGCTTGGCAAAATATATATATACACAGCACTAGCAGGCCTATTGGCCTATGGCTTTGATAGCATGCTTCCATGCTTTCCTGTCTTTAGTTTTTGTTTTGCAATCTGTTATTCCCATCGCATTTATATCTTCTTGCACGTCATCCCACCAAGTGGTTTTCGGTCTTTCTTTCTTATTTCTTCCTTCTGCTTCCCTTTCTAGACTTCTTCGTACTGGGTCATCTTTGTTCATTCTACTTATGTGTCCCAACCATCGTAGTCGACTTTGTTTAATAACTGCAATTAAACTTGGCTCATGGAATAAATCTTCGATTTCTTGGTGAGTTCTCCTTCTCCATTCTTCGTTCACCTTTATTCCTCCAAATATTCTTCTTAGTATTCTTCTTTCCCATATACTTATCTTATTTTCGTATACCTTTGTGATCACCCAAGTTTCCGCACCAAACATTACTACTGGTCTTATTACTCATTTGTATAGTTTGATTTTTGTTTTTATTTGTATGTTTTTGTCTTTTAGCACGTTGTCCAGGGCTGCTGCACATTTAGCTCCCATCATTAGTCTTCTATCTATTTCTGATCCTTGTTGACCATTACTATTCATTTCCACTCCTAAATACACTATTTTGTTGACATAGTTGAAGCTATATTTTTTCTCTGTGCTTGGTATTTGGATGGACATGTTCTGGTTTACTTCTTGTGTTTTGTTCTTAAGTATTGTATATTTGGTTTTATCTTCATTTATTTCCAGATCAGCCCTCCTTGCTTGTTCTTCAATGTTTATGACGATTCTTTTTAACTCTTCTTTTGTTCTAGCTAATACTACTATGTCATCAGCATAGGCTAGAACTTGATAGGGCCCTGTTATAATATTTTGCTTCATGTTTACATTAGTTTTTTTTAGTATATTTTCTAACACTACATTGAAGATTGTTGTGGATAAGGGATCCCCTTGTTTTAACCCTGAGTTACTTTGGAATTCACTGGATTATATTTGTTTAAATTTAACTGCATTCATTGTGATTTTTAGGGTCATTTTAACTAGGTTTATTAAATCTTCGAGATTTCTAAGTTTTCCAGCGCCTTAAATATTTCCGGTCTTTTTAATTTGTCATAAGCCTGTCTAAAGTCTAAAAATAGTGCATGTATAGGGATATTTTTCTTATAACATTTTTGATGACTTTGTTGTATGATAAAGATCTGATCGATTACGGATTTCCCTTCTCTAAAGCCAGCTTGATAGCTCCCAATTTTGTGCTCCGATTCTTGTTTTAGTCTTTTATTTATCAAATGTGCCAATATTTTGTAAGCCACATTTAACAGTAATATTGGTCTATAGTTTGATACCCTATTTCTGGCACCTTTTTTGTAAATTGGGCATATAATTGTTTTAGTCCATTCAGTTGGAATTGTTTTTGTTTCCCATATCTTCTTTATTAGTTGGTATAACCTTTCGAGTACTTTTTTATCGGCTTGTTTTACTAGTTCTGCTTCTATGTTATCAGACCCTGGGCTTCGATTAGCTTGGCAAAATACATAATAGAATTATTTTTCTTACCTCATAAACTATGCATGCAAACAAGCGGTGGTTCATTAAATTTAGTAAGTATGCGAATTTGTTATCTTTTTGTATTATAACATTTTCAGTACGTATTTGGATACAGGCTTGGCGTTTATATATTATAATTTGATCTTATATATGCAGAAGCGTTGACCGGCCATTTAGGCTCATTACTTAATAATCTGCTTTGATTATTTTTTGTAGTGATTTTATCTCCTCAATCTTCTATCGCCTTGTTTGCTAGATCCTCCATCATTGTGTTTTTCCATCTGTCTCTTGTTTGACTTCTTCCTCTTTGCTTCACTTTTCTGTGCAACAGGATTTTTGTGCTTCTTTTTTCTATCAGCCTCCACATGTGTCCCAATAAACATTCATGTAATGTATTATGTCTACCTTCTCATACTTCCTGTGAGCCTTTTCATTTGCCTGCCTTCTTCCGTTTGCACACACCTCCAAAAATGTTCCTCAGCATTTTTCTTTCCCACCTGCTTACTGTATTTTGGTCCACTACACACACTGTTCAAGTTTTACGTGTTTATGTAGTGTTAGTTTTTCTCTTTCCTTTAGGTCAGCTTTCTATATTTTACTTCGAAAATCATACGCTATAAAAGTGTGCTTGGGGGACCGTCTTTAGCTTCAGTGAAAACGGCATGTATCCTTTAGTGATGGAAAGTCCTAATTACCTGGGCGCCAACAAGTTTTATTACTCCTAAGTACACTTATATAGGTGAAAGAAAATTTATAAACTTTGCTATATACTATGTATAGCACATTACAATATTTGAAACTTTAACGATTAAATGAAAGAAGCAATTCTTTATATAGATTTATTAATACTTCTTGTTTTGGCTATTATTGTTGCATAAAAGGTAACAATTGTCAGTTTCAATTTCCTATCTACGCATATTTCAAATTATCAAAAGGAGCACTCCATTTAAGATTATGTCAATTAACTTTTTAACTACTTTGTTTGGCTCTAATAACTAACACATAATTATTTTAGCTAGTGTACAATAATTATGGGGTTATAAACTGTTCTTACTTTTGAAAATATGCAAAATATCACGGTTTTAACTTTAATTCACTTATCTGTATTCGTTACGCTTGCGGAATCGAAGTCTAGCCCCTCAGAAGCTTAACCAGCATGCATCACTGACCAGGAGGATAATCTGCTCTTCTAAAAGCTTACTCTGACAGCCGCTAAACGTCACCTGCCAGCTGACTGCAATCAACTTCACAACTCTCTCCGTAGTGAAGTCTGTTAGAAGATATTTTCAAACTAATACGATTAGGTGGCCCTGAACTTGTCGCTATAATTTCCAATAACGAAAATAGAATCAAATAACGGGTGTTCATAAACAGTCGTCATCCCAGTAGGTTTTGACTTCAAAACGTATGTCTATTAAAATTGAGAAAAAATGCGCTATGACAGTACTCAATGACGTTTCATTGTGTTGCACGAATTATTCAAAGACATAACATATTGTTTTTCAAAGCAACTGGGATGACGACTGTTTATGAACACCCGTTAGTTCCAAAACAATTATACGTACCCTGTAACAACAGGCAAAAACTATGCAACAATTCCCGTGGTTCCTTAATCAGTGAACATGACGGAACTAATTCCTTTGGAATATGGTATCCGCTCTCAAAATCTGCCCAAGCATATTAGTATCAACATACCATTTACACATTTTATCCACAAAACTCTTAATGCACAGCTATGTTTGTCTCATGTCACCGATTCGATAACAAAAACCCATTATTATTCAATCAATCAATCAATCAATAGCTATTTAAAGCTCAATTTTACAGCTTCGTCATGCTATATAGTACAAATAAAACTTACTTAACAATTACATTTTTGAAGAAATCACAGTATTCGTCTAAGAGGTAGATTAGTAACATTCTTTGGCAAGAGATTATATAATTTTGGTCCTAAATTTACAGTACAGTTAATATTTAGTCTATAAAATGGCAAATTTATGTCTGTTCTTTGCCGAGTATTATATTCATGTACTACACTCCTAGTATTGAAATCATAAATACGTTTTTTAGTGTTACAAAGAATACGCCACACATAGTATGAATATACTGTTAATATATTATTATTTATAAATAATGGCTTACAATGCGCTGCTGGTTCAGCTCCTGAAATTATTTTTAGGCCCTTTTTTTGGAGAAGTAAAATCCTGCTCGTATGCGCTGAATGTCCCCAGGTTTCGATTCCATAAGACATGACTAAATGGAAAAAAACAATTTTCTTACCCTTATAACTCCGATATTAATCTTTATGCGCTTCAACTGCATTTTCCCAATTGATCGTCTATTCATGGCCATATATAACGTAAACTAATAACGCTAATACAATAGGCTTTTAACACGTAACAGTAGCTATGGGTCGTATAGCTAATTTGTCAAGTTTGCGACACTAGTTTTGAGCTTAACGCATTACATCTAAGTTTTCTGTAATTACTGTTCCTAACAAAGTAAATTTTCGAACTTTGTTATTTTCAAATCTTCCGCATATTGTTTTAATGATCATCTTATCGTTTTCTACATTTCTATTGTCGTTTAACTTCATTATTTTAGTTTTTTCCATGTTACTCATTAATGGTACAGAGAGATCAATAAAAAAACCAATTAGGGCAGGCTGTGATATGTGTTATACGTTTGGCAGTACTGAAGTGTATTGTCAGTCTATGTCAAATTCGAGATTTGCAGGTTGAGTTTTACGTCAGTCTGTGTCAAACAACAAACAAAACCTAACCTACTAATCTCGAATTTGACATTGACTGACAATACACTTCAGTACTGCCAAACGTATAACACATATCATAGCCTGCCTTAATTGGTTTTTTTATTGATCTGTCTGTAGATTATGCAAGAAAAAGGGGGAGAAATGCGTTATTTTGCTGAAGTGCACAAAATAGCAGTCTCTCTGAATTGCTTATACTATTTGTTTCACGTTGTAGGAAGATTTAAAAGTACAAACCTGGTTTTTTAAAACGTAATTTATTGACATTTTTAAATTTTAAAGTTGGTGGCACTGTAAGTCTATGTCAAATTAGAGGTTAGCAAGTTAAATTTTGCGTCAGTCTGTGTCAAAACTGACGCAAAACCTAACCTGCTAAGCTTGAATTTGAAATAATTGTTTCAGTCATAATGAAAACTCCCTAGATAAATTTCTTTCCTCTAGGGAATAATTCATTATTTCTGTCACAATTTTGGTATCGTAGAAACCGCTTTTTTCCCCAGATGTGAAAAATAGTAGATTATGCAATGAGGGAGAGAAATGCGTTATTTTGCTGAGGTGCAATTTCTGAGTCGAGGGCGAAGCCCGAGAGTCAGAAATTGCACTGAAGCAAAATAGCATTCTCTCCGAGTTGCATATACTATTTTTTTCACGTTGCAGGAAGATTTAAAACGAAAAACCTGTATTTTTTAAACGTCGTTTATGACATTTTAGTTACAATCATTTTAAAATTAGTAGCCTATGGTAAATTTTAAAGTTGATGGCACTGTAAGTCATTATGACTAGAGTTCCTATATGTACTAAGAGTTGAGCCATTGGATCCACAAATCAAGGACCATGTGATGTAGCACAGATATCTTTCATTTATTTTAGTTGAAAGAAATATGCATAAAGTTTAAAATCGGCAAAAATCAGATACTCCATGGTTTGTGGATCCAAAACAAGTAACCCTACATGTCCCAACTCTTTTATATACAGGGACTCTATTATGACAAGAGCTCACAATTATGTCAAATTCGAGGTTAGCAGGTTAAATTTTGCGTCAATTTGTGTCAAAACTGACGCAAGACCTAACCTGATAATCTCGAATTTGACATAATTATTGTGTCAGTCATAATGAAAACTCCCTAGCAAAATTTTTGTCTTATTTTTAGTCTCTAGGGAGTAAATGTTTTACTTCTGTCACAATTTTGATGCTATAGAAACTGACTTCTATTCCCGGTCGTGGAAAAATCTACTTTTCTTGCTTCAAGTGCATTTTTTACTCTTGCATTTCGTGCATAGATCTTTTAGTCTTGACTGTTCCACTTTTGTTCATTTACTTTTTCTGGCAATTCTTTCCAGTACCAATGTGAATAATACTGTTGAGAGAGGGTATCCCCGTCTGTTCTGTTATTGTTTTAAAACGTTGTGGTAGCTGGCTATTATATCTCTTGGTTGTCTGCATGAGTCAGCATTTCTATTATGCTCATAGTCCATCATTTGAATTTCTTTTATTGTAAATATCTGGTCCTTGACTGATCCGTATCTCCTGAAACCATATTGGTGTTCTATTTCCTTTTCTGTGTATCTTTCTAATCTTGCCAAAATTATCAATACTAATACTCTGTACGTTGTGGCTAGAAGAGCAATTCCTTGATTAATTTATACATTCTGTTTTATAAATTGATACAATTATGGACCTGTTCTATTCGTGTAGAATTCCATATTTCTTTCTCCAGCTCTTTGCTTCCAAATTTTACAAGCTCTGCATATATATTTATTTTCTCGTGGACATTTTATATTTTTTTGTACCTGTATATACTTGACAACTTGTTCTTAGTTGGTGCTGTCTCTTTTTCTCTTTAATTTATTTCTTTGTTCATAGTGTTCGCTTATTTCTTACTTTTGTTCTATACTTTCATTTAATACTTATTCAAAGTGCACTCTCGATCTCTTCAAGGTTTTATCTTTTGCTTTTTCCTGAAAATCTTTTTCGATTCATTTTGCATTGTGGAAAAGTTTCCTATTTCTTTCCTTCTGTACTTTCTTTTACCCTATCTTCATGAGATTTCCATTTCATCTTTGTAGTATCATTTTTGTGTGTGGCTTTTGTACTCTGTTTTTTTCTTGTTTGTTTATTGTTTATTGTTTATTTATAAACCAAAATTAAGATTACAATTACATACAATTGCAATCCAAAATCCTATAGAGACAAAACCAGTTGTCTGTACATAGGGCTGGCGCAGAACAAATCATACAAAAAAACATAAAATATAATATAACATAAAATATAATATAACATAAAATATAATATAATACTCAAAAAATAGAAATATAAATTCAAAATAATAAAAATATAATATAAACGTAAAACAGCTTTTTTTAATTAAACAATATTTTTTCTTGCTCGTAAGTTTATTACTGTGTTATAATTTCGCTCGATCCACTTTGACAATTTCTTTTTAGACTTTTTTGATTTACGAATGCTTTTCAAGTCAATCGGCAGCAAATTAAAGATTTTAAGTGAGGTAATGAAACTACTCTTAAAATTGACTGTCCTGAATATCAGAGGCATTAGCAAGCTTTTGTTTCTGGTAATACTGATAGAGGTCTCAAAATTAGATTTGTGATACTCATGAAATAGATTTATAGACTCAAGGGCAAAAATACTTTTTATATCGAGAGGCAGTTTTGATCTGCAGAAGTTGTCTTTAAAAATTACCTTTAATATGCT
The DNA here is from genome assembly GCA_940337035.1 of Agriotes lineatus. Classification (NCBI taxonomy): domain Eukaryota; kingdom Metazoa; phylum Arthropoda; class Insecta; order Coleoptera; family Elateridae; genus Agriotes; species Agriotes lineatus. The sequence goes on from CALNHX010007598.1 coordinate 62,786, forward strand.
TCTCTGTAGTGACATTAATTTGTTGATGGTATTATCATAAGCGCCGCCCCAAGCAATTATCCCATATGAAACAATACTATTAAATAGCCCGTAGTATAGAATTAGCATTGAGTCAGTTGGCAAGATTTTTGATAGCTTTGCGAAAACAAATAATAGGTATCTTGACTTCTTAATTACATATGTAATATGTTTATCCCACTTAAAAAAACAGTCAATCATTACCCCGAGATATTTTGTGGAATTTACTCTTTGAATTACTTGATTATTGATGCGAATATCTGTATCTCTTTGTATACTTGATTCATAAATCCCAAAGACGACATAAACCGTTTTGGTTATGTTTAACGAGAGTTGATTCACACAGAGCCAATTATATACAATTCTCAAAAATTCATTCATTTGATCTTCAGCATCTTTCCAATTATCACCGGAGGTAACGATAGCTGTATCATCAGCATAGGACATAATTGATTTACTTGGCACCAGAGTCAACAAATCATTAATATATATGATAAAAAGTAAAGGTCCGAGTATTGTGCCCTGCGGCACTCCTACTGTGATTAGCCTCTCTGTGCTGCAGTCTTTATTTATTCCTACTACTTGCTTACGATTTGACAAGTAATCTTTAATTAAGTTTAGAGCCATCCCTCTAATTCCATATGTATCTAGTTTGTGTAATAATATATCATGATTTACGGTGTCGAAAGCTTTAGCGAGATCTAGGAATGTCGCAATTGTTCTACTACCGTCATTTAACTTTTTATAAATATAATTTTTAAAGACTGCTAAGGCATCATTCGTTCCCAAATTTTTCATAAAACCAAATTGTCTATGTGATAATATACCCGAATTTACAAAAAAGTTATACAGCCTTTTGTGTACTATTTTTTCGAAGATTTTTGCAAAATTTGATATTAATGAAATGGGACGATAGTTCGACACGTTACCTCGTTCCCCACTCTTATAAATGGGTACGACGACAGCATTTTTTAGCATGTACGGCCAAGTTTCCTTTTGGATACACAAATTCAAAGCAAATTCTAGTGGCTTAACTAAATTATGAGCTATTGTTTTAATTACTTTCACACTTACCCCATCCAAACCTCCTGCTTTAAGCTTAAGATTTGTAATTACTTTTAAAACTTCATGACTGGAGGTAGGATATAAATAAATAGATTTTTCCCGCTGCCGGTAATGAAACTAATTCATACATGCTTAGATACAAAACATGAAAATGGCAAATATCATTTGTGTATTATTTTTCCTAGACGACGGAATGTAAATACTGTCATTTTAGTCCATTTACTAAAGGAAAAAAGTTCTAACTTCGTTGACTCAAAACCGATTTTGAAAATCTTTTCTTTATTATTTCGGAAAAAGTTTATAGCAAAGTTCCCCATAGGTGTGAAGGTGTGCTTTTTATTTTTTCAATTGTTATTAACAAAGAAGTGTTTTTTAATATATTCTTAATTAAAAAAATGTATAACTTCTTTATTTATTTAAATCATTGAATGATATTTGATAACATAAGGTTTTTGGGTTCACAGATTACGAATCTGGCTTCAAATTTGGTCTAAAACCAAAATGGCGTCTACAAAATGGCGTCGAAGGTCTAATTTTTTCTTACACTTTTTTTTAAATTTTTTTAGATGTCTAAAGGTTTTTGAGGTCGCTGATTACGAATTTGACATTAAAACTCAACTAAAATAAAAAATGGCGGATCCAAAATGGCAAAAAAATTAATTTTTTTCCTGACTTTATTTCTTACCTAAATCGGGTTTTTTGGGTCGCTGATCTCAAATTTTATGTAAAAATTTATCAAAAATGAAAAATAAGGTCTTTAAAGTGGCAAAATAACTTCCTTTTTGAATTCCGCGCGTTGCCTCATATCTAGGGGTTTTGGACACAGTAATTATAAATATAGCATTAAAAGGTAAATTTTTATTTTGTACGATTATTATTATTATTTAATAAACATTATATGCAAATAAAATTTTAAATTGTTAAACTAACTCAAATTTAAATAGATTAAATACATTTAAATATAACATACGATTACATATAATTTCCAACGCGTAAAAATGTGTTTTCTACGACCTCTTTGTACAATTTCCAAAAGATATTACTGAATTAAAAGATTTTTCTGTTTGTGACCGACGGAGGAATGTTATTACATAAAAACAAATCGCAACTTGTTCAACAGTATGGTGCAATTTTAGATATATATTAATTGTATTGTTCGTAATTATGGAAAACAGCAATTGTTTTTGTCGATTATCAGAAACATAGAATAAAATCTGATGAAAGAGACCGACGTCTAAAAGCGAAAACTGCACCAGATATTCGATTTGAAAGAAACAGGTCTTTAAAGTTGCATCAAGAAAAATTTCTGGAAATTATCTTTCATGTCGTTTTATTAATTTTTTTAAATAAACTTTAGCTGCAAATAATATCCCCGCTCTCAAGATGAAAGTGATGCGGATCGGTTAATAGTTACAACAGCTGTCAATGCATCAAATGGAAACATAGTCGTAGTATCAGAAAATATAGACATATTACTTATATTAACAGCTTTAGTTTCTCCTGATAAAGATATACATATATTTCTTAAAACCAGCCAAAAATAAAGAAAACAAAAAATATCTTCTTCTAAAAGCCTTCAAGTGTAGTGAGCATGTACAACTTCAGCATGTTTTAACAGAGGAAAGAATCTTCTTCTTCTTGTTCAGGTGCTTATCCGATTTCGTATGTTTGCGTTCAACACGGTCATCTTCCCTTTATTGGTTGCAATTCTAGATAACTCGTTGGATGATTTCCCATACCACGCCCTTAGGTTTTGCAACCAAAATAATATTCTTCTGCGTCCTGTTCCACGTTTGCCATATATCTTGCCTTGTATAATAGATTGTAGTAGAACGCACTTATTCTCATTCCTCATTATATGTCCGAGGTATTGGAGTTTGCTTACCTTGATGTTGTCCATGACCTCTTTATTTTTTTTTTCATTCTCTACAGAACGTTAATATTTATTACACGGTCTTTCCATAATATCCACAATATTTTTCGGAATAACCACATTTCAAAGGATTAGATTTTTTTTGTGATTGTTTCGTTAAGTGTCCAGGACTCGACCCCATAGAGCAAGATGGGAAAAATGTAGTATCTTAGCATGCGAGTTTTGGTGTCAAGGTGCAGATCATGGTTTTTGAATATAGTTTAATATATTGAAGATAAATGTATATAAGGATGAGAAAGACGAATAGGACCGGCACCTTATTAAAGATCCACATGCATAAGTCCTAGAAATGAAGCAATGGCTATATGTTCACGAAAGAATAAATTTGCCAAAATATTTGAAAATAGCAGTGGTTTATAAGACTGCTAAAATTTATATAAAAAAATGCTGGTATAAAATATACGCTTGCAATGTATGCTGCGAAGAAAAGTAACTGCTTAAACTCTTACAGGAATGTTTAATTGATTGAACGTTTTTTATTATTCATATACGGCAAGGTAAATGAGGTTACAGATAATACGACACATATAATTTTTAAATAAAAACATTTTGAATTTTAGGTTTGACTCTTTTATTAAGGCGTCTACTAAAAAAAGTATTAATTTAGCATAATTGTGCCCTACGATGCATTCAGCAGAACAACATTTAAGCGCGTGTATTTGCAAACACAGTTGTGCCTGGGAAACCAAGATATTTCAACGGAAGATTGGGGTTGGAAATATGATACAGGAAAGTGTTTTCCAATCCTAATGACACAAGAACCAGCTCCACAAAACATCTTAAAAATCATTTTTTTGCAACTACAAAACTAGTTGCGGGCCAGCTTGAGGGTGTAGGAAAAGTGGCCTTTAGGCTCGGCGGCTTGTGATGAATGTAACGGAAATAGTTACCTTAATTCACGACCGGCAGTGTCAATGGAAGAAGTAGAGGAAGAAGAAACTAAAGCTAAATAATTTTTTCCTTGATATTAAATGTATCTTGGGTTAATTTTAATAAATCAATTAAAATATAATATCTTTTAACTCATTTTCCACCATTTTTCAGACACCGTTTTCCATTTTTGATAAATTTTAACATAAAATTTGGGATGAGCGACTCAACAAACCCCTAGGTATAAGTATCAGAAATAAAAAAAAATACCCCTTTCCGCCATTTTTGATCCGCCATTTTTTAGTTTAGTTGAGATTTAATGTAAAATTCGTAATCAGCGACCCCAACACCCCACAGACATCTAATAAAAATTAAAAAAAAATAAAATATAAAATTAGACCTTCGACGCCATTTTGTTTTTAGACCCATTTGGAGGCCAGATTCGTAATCTGCGACCCCAAAAACCTTATGTTGTCAAATTTCGGGCAATTGTTTAAATAAATAAAATAGTTATACATTTTTTTAGTTAAGGGTATATTAAAAACACTTATTTGTTAGTAACAATTGAAAAAATAAAAAGCACACTTTCCCACCTATGGGGAACTTTTCTATAAACTTTTTCCGAAATAATAAAAAAAAATGATCAAAATCGGTTTTGAGTCAACGAAGTTAGAACTTTGGCGAATTTTTAGCGTTTAGAAAATGGACTATTTACATTCCTAGGAAAATAAAAAGAGTAAATCAAGTTGATTTATTATCACAGGATTGAACAAAACAGATTAACAATTATTAGTTATTTGTTAAAATTGAATACAAAAGAACAATTTGAAAAAGATGCATTTTTCATAACACCTTCATGTTCTAATAATTCTTTTGATTTCTTCTCAAATTGGGCTGTGATGGTTTCTATTGTTTCCGAAGGCCTTTGAGCAAATCCTGTTTGAAGTGAAGTAGACATTCCCACTGTAGTTAAAGTCACAGGGTCAGCTTCAATTTGGGAAGTTGACGACGTTGAAGATACACATCTTTTCTTATACAATATTTGATCAGCAACATCTAGCTTATTCTGAATAGACTCCGCCACATAGTTTTCAGCCACTGTGGAGGATTTCCATCCTCCGTGTCTCCTCAGACTTAAAATGTCTGCCCCGGAGTCCACTAGCAAGGTAGCAGAGGAACGCCTAAAGCAGTGTCCCGTGAATAAATTGGCGTCTGATAAATTTAGAAATCCCGCAATAATTGACGGCATTTTAGAAAACGTATGCTTTCCCACAGGTTGGTTGCAGCGCGAACTGTTAGCTACCTTTCGAATTTCGTAATATTTTTTGAAAATTCTTAGATAGTCTATCTTGCTTTCTGGATTTTCCACAATTGTGAACTTTCGTACGACGGCATTCTTAGACTGCGGAATTGTGATGATCACGTACTTTCCATGATCAACAACATCAGCCATTTCCATTCTGCAGAACTCGTCGGTTCTGCACGCTCCTGCGATCCCTACTATCATAACAGTCTAGAACAAATTGGGATATAAATTTTGTCATTAAAAGAAAGAAACAAATACATTACCTTGATTAAAAGATCATTTTCATCTGCAGCCTCGTCTATGAATTTCGTAATTTGCTCTCGTGTTAACACTTGCGACTTTTTGGGTTGATAGCCTTGATGTTTCCGCTTCAAAAAACCCAGTAGTTTTAAAAACTTGGAAATGTCCACATTATCTTTATAGTTCAGTGTTGTCTTTAACATAGAATATTCAGACCAAAGACTTGCTGACGATTTTAGTTGTTCCGATCTTTCCAGCATATAAGCCAGCATCACGTTTTCCGACACACATACCACATTTTTCTTCAAACACCACTTTTTAAAAGTTTCGTACGTGAATTCATACCTTGCTCTGGATTTTTTCGGCAACAAACACTGCGAAGCAATGTTAGCAGCTTCATCAATATCCATTTCTGAATTTTTCTTGACACGTTTTGCTTTGTTTAAATTTGTCACATCGGGTAACCCTAGTTACGCACATACAGGCAACTTAGATGAGAGTGACGACCGTCCAAACTAAGGCAAACATTTCATGCAAATTTGAGGAAATTTTCAACGGCAGCGGGAAAAATGTAATAAGTAACACGGAATGTATCGACTGTTAACATTCTCGGCAAGAGACAAGCCTCGGCTTCCGCCTCGGCTCGTACTCACTTGCCTTGAATGTTAACATGTCTTTACATTCCTTGTGACTTAAATAACTATTTTCGTACACTAGCATTGAAAGAGCTACTTTGCCGTACAATTTATTAATCAGAAAGTTGCACTTTGCGGTATTCGTACGGCAAAGTAGTATTTTGCGGTATTCGTACGGCAGAGTAGCACTTTGCCGTACGTTTCCTTAGTTACAACACATATAATATTACATTACATTAATATTACTCTACTTATTTGCTATATACGAGGATAAATTTAGTATTCCGTTTTGTATGCTAGTGTACGAAAAAATATTGTACGAAACTCGTATGAAAGTGGCTTTTCCATACTCGTCTCGAAATTCCGGACTCGGCCTAACGGCCTCTTCCGGAAACATCTCACTCGTACTGAAAAGCTCCACTTTCTATACTTGTTACGTAAATTACTATTACATTCCTAGGATTGGAAACTCGAGTAACCTCTTGTGGGACTACAATTTCGTCTGCCAGATTCTTGCCAATATTGCAAAAAAACTCATTAAAAACATTTGCTTTATCTTTTGGGTTATCAATTTCTTCTCCCTTTACTAAAAGAGAGCCGATTTGATTTTTTTGATTATTGCGGCCTTTATTTAGCTTGGTTTTAACAAAATCCCAAAGTCCCTTGCTGTCATTACATTTATTCTTGACATCCTCCTTGTCCGATAATAATTTAGCTCGATTTATGACTTTCAGTAACATCTTGGCGTAATCTTTATATTGCTTTTTAGCCTCAATATTATCTGGATTCCTTTTCCACAATTCGTATAACATTTCTTTAGTTTTACAAGATTTACTAATACAATTTGTAGCCCACTTTTTTCTCCTTTTGAAATTACTAGATTTTTTATTAGTATTGGTTGTTGCTAACGACATAATTTCTTTAGTTTTATTAATTATTTTCTCAAAAGCCAGCGATGGGTCATTTTCCTCAAAAACTTCAGTCCAAGTTAATTTATTACTCAAGTTTAACAATTTTTTATAGTTAATAGTACTGGATTTAGTGGTTTTTGTGGGATGACTCTCGTCTAGGCTGAAGGTGGAAAAAAGTGGGAAATGGTCCGGTAAAACATTCGCATACTTATAAGATACAATATTGTCTAAATCACCCTTATAGAAAAAGTTATCTATACATGATCCTCGTTCTAAATTGCAGTCATTTGGTCGAGTTACACCAGAAAAAAGCGGCAAATATTCAAGACTAAGGCCCTGAACACACGGGATTCCGTTTCCCAGATTCGGTATGCGGGATACAGAATCTGAGTCTGTTCAGACACGGCGACTGAATCTCAGACGCGGGCCTTCAGTCACTTGCAGTGCCGTGCTGTTATGGACCTAGCATTGCTGTTCTTTGTTTCTGTCGAATTAGTCTAGAAGTGCTGTATTTAAAGTCAGGGATTGGGCTCTACAAAGCTAATAAACTTTTCATTGTCAAATAATGTACGCTCTATGATCGTTATATAGTAATGAACGCCTTGCTTATTCGATTTAAATAGAAGTTGAAGAAAATCTGCTACGCCTATGACATGATATCATATGTTCTGGCTGGCAAAAGTAGGCGAGTCCAGGCCGTGGTACACGTGGACTCATATCCTCTATATGCTCCAATGGTAAATCGGTATCCGAGATACAGAATCTCGGATACCGATTTACCATTGGAGCATATAGAGGATATGAGTCCACGTGTACCACGGCCGGACTCGCCTACTTTTGCCAGCCAGAACATATGATATCATGTCATAGGCGTAACAGATTTTCTTCAACTTCTATTTAAATCGAATAAGCAAGGCGTTCATTACTATACCACGATCATACAATGTACATTATTTGACAATGAAAAATTTATTAGCTTAGTAGAGCCCAATCCCTGACTTTAAATACAGCACTTCTAGACTAATTCGACAGAAACAAAGAACAGCAATGCTAGGTCGATAACAGCACGGCACTGCAAGTGACTGAAGGCCCGCGTCTGAGATTCAGTCGCCGTGTCTGAACAGACTCAGATTCTGTATCCCGCATACCGAATCTGGGATACGGAATCCCGTGTGTTCAGGGCCTTAAAAAGTTATTCAAATACTCATTGCAAATGGGGTCATGTGATAGCAGATCCAAGTTAAAATCCCCAACCACGAAATGATTTTTAGTATTACGGTATTTCTGCAAGAAAGTGTCAATGCAGCTGACAAAATCCGTTTTTTTTATATCGTGACATCTGTACATAGAAGAAACCTTAACACTTTTACCAGCTTTTAAAATTATGTTTAGGTTGATGATTGATAGGCCATTTATTATATCTTTGTCAGAAGTAAAAATTAAGGTATCCAAAATGTAAACAATAACACCATCAGCCGCATTGACATTACTCTCATTGTATATACTATTGTAACCTGGTAAATTATAGTAGTTAGCATGAGGTACATTATGTGTCTCAGTGCATATAATTATTTGCGGGAAAAAATTCAAACTATCAATAAAAACTTGTAGAGTATTAAAATTTGTTCGTAGGCCCCTAACGTTTACCAGCAACATCGTGAAAACATTCCCCTTAATTGCATTGTTAAGATCTACGACACTATTACATACAACCTCATTGTCAAATACAATTTCATCCTTGTCGTTCATAAGCAAAGACTTTGGTGTTCCGTAGATGTCTTGTTTTACGACTCCCTTGGTACCCTGCGCTCCTTTGACATATTACCCATAAAAGCCGGGATTAGAGGCTTTATTGGGTAATCCGTTTCACGTATGAAGTTGTTGATTTTCATTTGTAACGTTTTGCACTTTTCACTGTCCAAAGCGTAGTGCTTTGTGTCTCTTTTAAAACCCAACTTTTCATTTGCAAAGATGCAATTGAGGCAATGAATATCCGAATTTTTGCACTTGCTAGCTTCATGAGGGCCCGCACAATACAGGCAGCATGCTGGATTTTTACATTTGGTTCCGCTGTGATTAAAACGTCCACATTTGAAACAAGGTT
>CALNHX010007599.1:0-71854 GCA_940337035.1 Agriotes lineatus
TGCCTTTAATAGTTAAATTTTGACCCCTTGGTTGCACAGGTTCCTATAAATTCTCTTTTTATGCTGCCGTAGCCTTTTTCCTATCTATAAAGCATATGTACATATTTTGTTCTTCGCTAATGCTTTTTTCCATTATTAGTTGCAATGGAAATGTAATCTTGCAAGGTGTATCATTTTCTGAAACTGATTTGTGCCTCAATAAGACCGTGTTCTGCAGTTGAGCTCATTTTGTCTTTTATAACTAACTCATATATTTTTCTTTGTATGTATAGTATGTGGTATGCCACAAGATTGAGTTTGACTCCCCTTTATAATTAACATAGCATTGTAGTAAGGTTGCTTCTATGTAGAAACCAGAAAATCTTATGCATTTAAGAAGTGTTTTATTGAACACGTCTATTTATGTCTCGATGTGAATTCAAACTATTTATTTACGAAAATATTAGTAACCACAGTGATAACGTCGTTGTGGTTACATATGTGTGCTATCCAAACACTCTGAGGCACCACTTAGTCCTATCCGTTAAGGAAAAGGTATTCGTAGAGAAAACAGCTGGAAAATATCCACACCACAGCGATGCGTTGTCGTAGTTACATATATGTGGTGGAAAAACATTCGAAGATACCAAATATCTCTTTCCGTTAAATAAAAAGGTATTGGCGGAGAGGAAAATTATATATAATTCTTATGGAACAAAAGGAAGTAAAACGAAGAGTCGTGTTCAAAAATCCGTTGTACAGAGACAGTTATAAGTTTATTGGTAGTTGTGCTTTTTATCAACAAAGGCTCACACTGTATCATTAACTAGGTAGACGTGGATGTAAACCTTCAAAATATTTATATATACAACACATTCCTTAACTTTGTGTAATGAAATCATATTCAAAAAGCACAAATTCTGTACAATACTTTAATGAACCCGACTGTATCTAGCTGCAAAATTGTCCACATTGTAATGTGTTTCTCAGAATTCAGTGGATTTATAAAACTACGAACGACAACTCTCTTTAAAGATTTCGCTTAGCGCATGTTGCCCTTAGTTAAGTTCTGTCACTGGCTAACAGAGATCGCCGTAGGTACCATTTTGAAACTCGTTGCTTAATTATTGCGCTTTGCGTGTTTTCGGCGGCACCTAGACTGTAAGTCGATACCCGTTGACGCCCAATTGTTGTCTATTCAAGAATATTTCCCAAAAAAAATTCGCCAGCTAAATGGAAATGAGTGACGTGTTTTGCAGTTCCAGCGTCACGACCTCTTGTCGCCGTTGTTGGCAGTGGCCCTAAAAACTTTCCACTCTAAAGAAGAAACAAGAAAAGGTTATTTTTAAAGTGAAATGGTTAGAGACGCCCAAGATGCTGCCAGGGGTGGGAGATATGACTTTCCGCTTAGTTTTTATCGCTAACGAGTCAGTAAGCACCGACAATTGTAGCAATTCATAGCTGTGGATTTCCACCCGCCCTGGCGGCTATGATCGTCGAGGCCCAAGAATTTAAGTTGTGCAAAATTTCCTACCAAACTTATGAACGAATTGAATTAGCACTAGCAGTTTGAACTTGGGGCTTGACTTCGCACCAGATACTAAACGAGTTAAGACGTTGATTTGGCGATCGTCGCCCCGTATCGCCAATTACTAGTCCGGGGCAGCGTTCTGTTGTGTTTGGACTCCACGAGGCGGCTTTTTGTTGTGCCTGGCTTCTACGGGGCGGCTTTTCGTTGTGATGCGAGCTGAGGCAGCTTTAAGATTATTGTAAATGACAGTGTCGGTTGCGTGCGCAAGACATTATTAGGTACCGAGGACTGTTGCAGTTGCTCATTTCGCTTGCCGTTTGCCGTGAGTTGGCCCGCTGAGAAAATTCGTGACAGTTGCTAACTAAGTTGTAAATAAACGTTTCGACCTGTTGTGTAAAAGCTACTGTGTGGGAAAGGTATTCTCATGTCCTGTCGTGGCAGTTTTATAGTTATTGCCAGATTGATTCCGGATTTTGAAACTTCGAAAAATTTTCCAGTCTGCACCGTGTGTCCACAACGGCGCAAAGCTGGAATTACATCCACCCCTTTTAGTAGAGCATTCCCTATTAGGGCAACTTCGTTTGAGTACAGGTATTCAGCTGCAACTTAGATTGTAAGGTGTTTATCGAAGTTTGAATATCCCAGTGTCTGTTTAAACTAAGAAAGGTTTATTTGATTAGCAACCAACTTTTGCTTAACGTCACTGTATGCTGTTTATTTTGATTTTACTGTAATTGTGTAATAGATATAGGATATATGTGTTATGCTTTGGTCGACGTTTAGCGATGATGCTTTGTATTATGTCCAAGAAGAGAGTTTGAAATGGTACCTTCGAGATCTGATGTTTTTATTTGTATTTGGTTTAGTTGCATCTTTTGAGTCACAGTATTAATCAGCTAAGCAGTAAGGCGCGTTGCATTTAAAAGTTGTGTAGTAGTAAATTGTGAAGAGGTTCTAAAAGGATACTTGTATTTTAATAGTTGAAGCAATTAAGTGAGCGAACTGATTGTGGACTTTAATAACGCTGCCTCAGAGCACACGTTAAGCCATCAGTTCTCGTTGTCATTTCGGTGATAGTCGTTAGGCTACGTCAGAGGCGCTTGCTCAACCTGTAAATCTATACACACCAGGCTATGTACCATAACCTATATGATATAAAAAAATATTGCTGCTTCCCAATGCAACTAAGGCATGTGATAAGTGCAGTCGTGTCTATATCCTAATATCTCAGTGATACGTCATCGTGGTTACAAATGCACCACAGTATAATCAAGTTAAACCAATCCTGAGGTAGCTCTTTTAGTTTCCAGGCTAAGTTATATATTTCTAGCAACTCCCCCAAACCCTCGTCACTAAGAAATGTTAACATTCCTGGAGTTATTTCCTCACAGCCAGGACGCTTAGGGAACTTTAAAGCTTTTATTTTTTTCCTCAGTTCGTCCGTTGTTATGCTGAACTCATCCTTTATAGTTTGGTTTTGTGTACTAGCCATATCTAAACACTATCTACGTATGCTCCGGTAGTATACTTTTATAGGATTTAAAGCATTTTCAAAATACTCTTTTCATGTCTTTATTATCTTATTTCTGAACTCACAATTTGACCGTATTTACGTATCCTTTATTTGCCTCACAACAATTTGGTTTCCGTTTCTAAGTTTTGTATGCAGGTTGATCTTGCCGTTTTCTTCCAGTTTTCCGCCAATTTCTTTCCAGCTCTCTCTTTGCTGCTAGTAATTAACTTTGATCTTGACTTTACGCATCAGGTATTTTGTTCCTGTTGTGTACTTAAGTATTCTCTTCATAATTTCTCTATTTTGTGTCCCGATCTTGGACGTACATCGTTTATTATTTTATCCAAAATCAGGAGTTCTCTTGGCTTAAGCCTTGCGTATACTCATATTTTCTGTGAAGTCTTTCCCTATTTTAATATCTGTTTTCATGTCGAAATTTAAATATTTTATTAATTTTATCAACGCTGGTAGCACATTTTTCTCTAACTTGACGAATGCCTTTGTCAGATCAACCCAGCGAAGGTAGGCGAGCTTATTAAACTCGATAGATTTTTCTATCAGCTGTCTCATTGCAAATATGGCGTCCACTGTTGAGGGTTCTTTTTGAAGCCTTGTTGTTCGTCGCTGATTATGATAAGTGGGCTTAACTTTTTCGAGTATAATTTTAGTAATCACTTTATTAGCTGAGCTTGGTAGAACAACGTCGTGATAGTTTTATAGCTTTTTTGTCGCTCTTCTTAAAATTGGCACGGTCATGCTAGATATCCACTTGTCCGGGATTCTTCCATCTTTTACTTCTTTTAGAGTTTCTTGTATCCCTAGGACATAATCAATAATGGATTTTCACCTCTACTTTGTACTTCTCTTCCGATGTTAAAAAAAAAGTTAGGTATAGCCAAACTATTATCTGCACAAAATTAAGTCATCTTATTTCGATTATTATTCATCGCTTCCTTTTCAAACCTTCCTATTACACCCCCCCATTTGCTATAATGTACTCCCTTTGTTTACATCACTAATTAGAATGGTTTTATTGACTCTACTTGCTTATTCTTTCTGAAACTTATTTCAATACCGATTTTTTACTTTGCCATCTTCATTTGGGCTATAACATATAAAAGCAAATATTTTTAAATCTCTACCTTTAATGTGTCTGTTACTACAGATCCCGCATCGTAACCTTAGAAAAAGTTTCACTTCGCGCGTCAATACGATACAGTGTAGGGGTAAGCGTACACTCCGAGTTACAAGTACATATCTTCGAAAGCGCTTATTTTTAATATACTTTATAAATAATTTAATCTACAATAGTTCTTGCAAATAAAACAATTGGACCAACATTATTTGCAGGAAACAAGCCTATATAAAAATAGTAGAGTTTAAAGATGCAAGGGTCAAGTGTAAACTTATTTGGCGTCACCTTTTTAGGGTGAATGTACAGCAGTGACGCACCAGCGAATAGTGAGTGATCTTGGAAGCAGCCGAAGTGTACGATATGATGCGATTGCACCCGAGAGCTGGCTGCTTGAAATTTCTAAGGTTACGATGCGGGAGCTGTATACAGCTACTTGTGTAAAAATTCTACATTCGGTTAAGGATATGTGTTCAAGCTAGTGTTTGCACATGAGATAAAACAATTAAGTGAAATTATGCGGACACAAAAGTGCAGTCAATTAGAATATAAAAACTAGTTTACGACATGTGCCAATTAAACTGTTTGTATGCAAGGCTCAGCTTTAGTGTCGGTTTACTGGGTCACGTTGCAATACTATAAGGAAATAAAATTTTGGAAGTTGAGCATTTTCTGTTTTTATATAATGTGGACATCGTATGCCTTTGCGAGCATTGGCTGAACGAAGAACTACAAAAGTTATGTAATTTAGATTGTTACAATCTTGCATATTCCTACTGCAGAAAGCAAAATAATGGTGGAGGTGTTGCAATTTACGTAAAGGAAGAATACATTACCAAACCTATAAAGCTAATAAACAATCTAACGCAAGAACTACTGATTGAGATTGCAGCTATCTATGTTCCTAAATTAAATTCTGTTGTAATAGAAATATATCGCATTCCAACAAGGTTAATTGAGAAGACAAGTACATTTTTCGATAAAATGCAAGAAGTTCTTGAAATAACTTTATCGACTTATCCATATGCAAACATTATTGTTGCCGGAGATTTTAATTTTAATTTTTTGGAGGACCTGAGTTTTACGGATAAACTCAAAAGTCTATTTGGGTCCTACGGTCTTCGACCTACTATCAACGAAGCAACTAGGAAATCTGCAGGTTTGGATAATATCTTTATAAATAAACACAATTATTATGAAGCCAAAGTTCTTAAATCAGAAATATCGGACCACGACGTAGCATTTTTACAGTACGATGTGAAAAATTGTAAATCGGCATTTGAGAACAGCAGTAAACAATATCGAAAATTTTCAGAAGAGAATCTAAACTACTTTAAATATTTACTACATAAGGAAGACTGGAATGATGCCTTAAATAAAAAATCCAGTCGAAACATGTTTACTATATTTCACGATATTTTTACATATTATTTTGAACTCGCTTTTCCGTGGACAACTACTGCAACCAAAAGAAAAACACGGACGCTTAGACGACCCTCTCCCGTACAAGATGCCAAAAACAAATTATTATTTCTTCATAACTTGTAGAAGGAGTACCAACATAACGCTATTAAGGACCTATACAAACAACAAAGACATAAATACCTCAAGTTACTATCTGAACTTAAAAAACAGAAAACTGAACAATTTATTTATCGAGCGCCAAATAAAATTCGAGCCACATGGTCAATTGTTAATAATGAATTGGGCAGAGAAAACAGAAAATCCAACCTTGATCATGTGTCCGCTAGCGAAATGAACAATTTTTTCATAAGAACTATAACAAATCTTCTAAATAATCTGCAACATTCTAATCTATCAGCAGAAGAAATGTTACACCAACATCACAACAGTAATCCTAATAGCGTATTTCTTTATAGTACGGACGCAAACGAAATTACATCCATTATTAAAGAATTTAAAAATAAGCGACTTATATAATGTGTCAGTACACATCCTGAAATTTGTGGCTTCTGAAGTAGCTTATCCACTGGCCCAAATTATAAATTGCTGTATAGAAAATGGATATTTCCCAGAAGAACTTAAAAAATCGAAAATCTTGCCTGTGTTTAAAAAAGGCGATAATACTGATCCTTCGAACTACAGTCCGATAGCAATCCTCCCGACTTTCTCCAAAGTGTTCGAAAAGATCCTCTTTAACAGATTAACTTCATTTATAGATAAGAACAGCATTATTTCAACCCAGCAATTTGGTTTCAGGAAAAACCGTTCTACGACAGATGCTATACTGTCACTCATAGAAAACGTAAACCACGCTTTTGAAAATAAAATCTGCATGAATAGCATCTTCCTTGATTTATCTCGTGCTTTCGACATGGTATGTCACGAAATACTAATTAACAAGTGCGAGTATTATGGCATTAGAAGTAAAGCTCTTACCATATTGCGTTCCTATCTACAAAATCGAACGCAAGTAGTATGCCTTAACAATGAACTGAGCATGGAAACTACCGTTGCCCATGCAATACCCCAAGGTTCTATCCTTGGGCCACTCTTATTTTTGTTATACGTAAATGACGGTACTTCTTTTATCCATTTTTTAATTTTATTTTTAAGAAAATTTAATTAGTAAGAATATTTAATCTCAACCGGAACAACGTTAACAATTTGACACAAAGGTAATATGCACGTTTTTGGGAATGTGCTGTACTTGTTTTGGGAATTAAAAGATTACATTTGTTCTTACCTCTTGTATCGTGCTCATGCGACAAAACGCTAAAGTGATTTTTATTTTTATAAACAAATATAGCAATTGATTGTAAAAACAATTGACGAACAGAAAAAATGTTTGATTCGGAATAAAGAATATCAGTTGGATAACTAAAGTCTTTATTAAATATGACTTTTATAATACGCTTTTGTAAAATTTCTAGTGGGTATAAATAACAGTTTGCAATTCCACTCCAGCCAATAATTTCATATTGAATTACAGGCTGAACTAGAGCAAAATAAACGCTTTTAATAGTGTTAGGTTGTAAAATATTTTTTAGCAATTTAAATTTGTATGTTATCTTTCTAATTTTTTTGACTAATTCTTCTACGTGGTCTTTCCATTTAAGTATCGAATCAATAATTATACCTAAATATTTCACCTGAAAAACTGCTTTTATAGTGTGTGTACATTAGCAATTGACTTTTTTGTGCTTTAAACAGTTAAATTGATGAAGAACGATTTCTGTAATTGGCTGTGTTGCCTCTAAAAGTTAGCGTTGTTACAAAAACGGATAAATAAGGAACACCTGAATGGCGGGCGCGCAGACTGGAACAATAACACAGCTGTGTGCCACTAGAAAACAACTAAATGCGTGCACAAATTCAAAACACTTATACAGGCATATACTGCATATACGGCGTATGCTATACAGGCGAAATCGTAAGCCGGAGTCAAGAAAATAATGCTAATTAGTCGTACGTTTATACAAACTAAAAACGTCCTTACAGGCTTGTGCTGCTGGAGTGTTCAATTGCTCGCCTCGTTGTCAGAGGGCGGTTAATAGGAATGGCCGGATTCTTGCTCAACTGATTTTTCGTTGCCCAAAAGAGTTGTACTGGCTGTGGTCAGGAATCTCCTGCTGTCCGTGGATGGCATAATGTTGCCGAACTCGAAGTTTTATATTACGTGCCTTTTACACTGAAGTCCCGGATGTAATTTGTCACTCTCAACGCTAATAATTTAGTTTGGGACAGTTGTTACTTAGTTGCGTATAGCGTATCGTCTAAAATTGGTTCCTCGCTCATTTAGGCTGCACAGCTTATCGCTACAATGTTCTCAGTTTTATAATCGTGAGAGCTGCTTTTGAAGGCCTTTTTCGAGGTCATTTATAGGCGTTATACCTGCCGCTACACTCGCAATGTAACACCACACATCAATGAGCTAAATACTTGGCTATTCATGTTGACAAGGGCCTTACGTGGTGGACTCGATTCAGGAAAAAATAAGCAGATAGACTTAAACTTTAGCAAGCACTATTAGACGCTCGGTAGACATTCCCAGCTCTACCTAGAACAGAAGTTGCTGCTCTAGAAAAGTATATTCAGGCCATTATAGACATATAGATGTCAACTGTGGGGAACGGCTTCAAGCTCTAATATAGCAACACTTGAAAGATCTCAATACAAGATGCTGCGAACTATCATTAATGCATTCCAATATATTACAAACGCAGATATCCAAAGTAGCCCCAAGATAAATTCAATAATAACGAAAATCAGTGATAGGTATTTTGACAAATTATAATACCATACTAATGTATTACCATTAAGCATATTAGACAATTAATAGTGAAAACAGCCTCCAATTCAGTTAATTTAGTTAAATTAGAGTTGGTTCGTTTCAGCCTACTAGTAGCTATTTTTGAAAAATTTAAGTAAGTAATTGATTGACTAGTAAGCCAAAATCATAAAATTGTATTTACCCACATAAGATACTACACAAAAGATGTAACTGGACATCTACTTTCCTTGTCAATCAACGTCGCTTAGACTTAATGCTACTTACTGTAGATTGTAAGGAAACATACTTATAACATAACAAAAAATACTGCTTGTATAAGTGATGGTTAAAACGTAACGTGCTTACTTGAAGTTTGTGCAAAGCTTTTAAGAATATGTGAAAGGGGGTTTAAAAGTGGAGAAGGTGCTACTGATTTCTTCAGACGCCGCTTTGAAGTTTCGTTCGCAAATTTTTTAGAGGCTGATATAAAATACACATTTACATGTGCAAAGGCACGCCATATACCTATCAGAAAAAGACGTCTTTGGGAATATTTACGGCATGCGTATCCGTTGATTTTGCCTTTTACTTTATTTATATTCGCCAAGTGCAGAAAGTATAGAACGGTATCATATCGAAAGATATTGCTACTCGCCAACTTGAATACCTCAAACTGACAAAAAAGCCCTTAAAATAAATATTTTAGAAGTTGTTCTCATTTAAAGGTTGGCGTTAGAAAGTTAAACATTTATTAATAATTACGGACGTGTAAATAATTCTAAATGGAAAGAACGATTTCAAATTTGAGAACTTGCCGTATACTTATTTAACGCACTTCGTTAATCTGAACGCATTCGTTTCAGTAATGCTTAGGTAAGTCCTTGACCTACAGGGGCGCAGAGTGGAAAAGCAGGGAGGGCAAAAGGGTAGTTGCCCTCCCTCATGAAACTCTCTCATTTTTTTTAAATTCGTAAGTACGGGATTTTAGTTAATCTATACAACATACTAATTAACTATTTATGTAAGGGATTTGTACCAAAAACAAACGTGGAAAACCGTACAAAATCTTGGATAAACTTTTTTTCAAAGACTACGTGGCTATTACGTTTAGTTAGCTTTTAAATAATTTAAATGCTTTTATTTTTTGCATCTCCAGCCCCCTCATTAACTACAGCAGTTACTGTGCCGTAGTTCTAGAGATGTTGGGTAAAAATATAGCAAACTAAGTAAGTAGGTATACATTTCGAAAAAAAAAATCTTAAAAATGGCAAATGTTTTGTTATATACGATACTCTTTGAGGCTTTCACGGTTACTCGAATTATTCTGGTTAACATAGAATTTCAGCTTATACTTTCGGCTTAGACAGCGTAGTTTAGTGGATAAACACCTAGCATTTTCTGGCTTATTGTGCCTTACACCTTGTGAATTCGAGTAAGGATTCACGCGATGGCCGTACTCTTTGGTGGCTAGTGTTGTTTGATTACGTTGAGAACGAGGATACCTAGGCAGATTTAGCCCTGTTGCTGTTTGTGCACCCATTTTGACTAACCGAGCTCCGTGGCCTAGTGCGTAGCACGTCCACTTAGCATTCGGGAGGTTGTGGGTTTGATTCCTGCGGCCGCCTGCCTTGATTCAGGTTTTTAGGTGGTTTTCCTGAGTCAACAGAGTACCTTCTCTGAGGCGAATTCCGGGGCTGTATTTCTCCACCTTTTCTGACTTTTCTTCCAGTCTCCACCCCTCCTTTCTCTCACCTTTCCCGACTTTCCCGTTCTTGGATAAAGAGGGACGGAAGGTCCCTATAGCAGCCCGCTATCTCCCCCCTCCCTTCCCCAGTTGGGGGAATTGAAATAACCTTTACCTTTTTTCCTTTTTTTTCAGTTCTGATTATACAAGCTACAAGGTTTTGCGAAACGTTAAGTCAGAGCATGCTGATCGTTTATCCACAAAGACTATGCGGTCTAAGCAGAAATTCTATGTTAATAAGAATAAAAGCTTTGTTTATGGCCACTTTCTTTATACCAGTTGTTAAAGTTAAACTGTAATAAATATCTTTTTCTAAAACGTGAGACCTTTAGCATGAAAAATATGGATACTTCGGAATGATAACGTAAAGAAGTGCAGAGGGTAAGTACGTAGAGTCTGCTGTGTCTTCTCATAGCAAATGAACAACTAAAGTTCGCATTCTGTTAAAATTCCTGAAGGAATCAGCTAGCTAATGCACATTAATTTCTAAATTAAAAAGGGATGTGTATATTTTTTTGGGGTTTCTCTTATATTATGGGGAAACATTGACCGCTTGATCAGTGTTTTCCTTTGATTATGTTATTCAAAAGTTAGACAGATATCTAAACGGATATGTCTTTCCTAGAAATATGCCTCCCAAACACAAACGTAGCCTTGAATTTTTGACAGTTCGTGGCATCTACATGCCTAAGAAACATCAAATAATAAAACAATCTGAAAATATAGTCGATTTAATACACACTGCAAAATAAAGCATGGTAACCCACCTTTGTCCCCAGATACTTCTCAACTGGAGCATCAAACATGAACTTATCAAACTGTTATTTGGTTAAAACCTTTGCTTTCTTGGTGTATAACATTCCCCTTGCTCTTTTAGAAAAGCACGCAGCATCAAATATTTCGTGACATCAACATTTTGGCTAAGCGTTCTCAGTCTTCGCGCAAGCGCAATGGTTCTGCAAGCCAGCGGCTCTCAACCCGTCGTTTCAAAGAATCAGAACTGGCAAAAACCACACTTAATGAATCGACGCGGTTGAAAAAGAGTGTTTTAAATATATGTGCGCTTGTATATAAACACAAACATATACGTCAATATTTTGGTCTGGGAGCTATAATTTTAGGTTAACTGCAGTTTAAAGTTTGGTACGTAGAGTCCGCCCAACGTAAGATTGGGACAGGCACGTCATGATTTCCAGGGTGCGCAGTGGTTTGGCGATTATCCCGATGGGCAATGGTTACTTAGCAATGGCACGTTTTTAAATAGGCGTCCTGTTACCAGGGGGTTTAGTAGTTGATAGGATACGCGATGAGTTCACTTGTATCCGTGTACGCCACTGCCAATTCTTGAGGCGCGTGACGTAACAAAAATCCGCGCAGCCGAACTGTGACGTGCCTGTCCCTATCTTACGTTGGGCGGACTCTAGTAGACAGTCTTCTATCATTTGTTTGGAAACCACTGCTTTTCGGGGGTTTTATGCGCTTGCGCGGCAAACGCCAAACCCAGTGGGAGCGCTATACTGAAGTTTCCCCTCCAATTCTGAAAAATAGCCGAGTAAAACATTTTCGGAATACACGGTTACTTTTTTCTCTACACACCATTTCAAAAACTTTTAGTAGGAAATCACATAGACACCACACGATTTGGATGGTAACATTTCGATTGAAGCTTTTGCTGCCTCAAGAACTTCGGGCGGAGTGCATTCTAATTCGGAATCTGACAGAATCGTCAGTTACTTTTTGGAATTATTTGAAAAATTTTCTAAACTTACACAAACGATGGCGCTTTTAAAGTTTTTTCAATTTAGTTTTGTTTTTGTTTACACCGTAACCGCGAAAACAATGTATTAGGTATTACGTATATTTTATTAATATACTTGCTAATAATTAGTGTTACTCTTTACCAATTTTTAATTTATCTGAATACGTTTGCGGATAAAATAGTATATATTATTCGGAGTAAAAGTGACTTTATGTGGCTTAGCTGAATTATTTTCCTCACTTAACGTTCGGCTAAATAAACTTTAGCTTCACCACATAAAGTATAACTTTTACTCCTAATAACATAATCTACTATTGTAACGTTTGCCTGCAGATCAAATTTGTATTTCCGAATATTATTATAATATTTAAATTTGATCCTTGTCCAACCTCACGTTATCGTAATTTCCGCAATGTCAATGCAGGAGATGATAAGCGCGCAGGGACCGACGTCACGTCCAGAGATAACAAGGAAGTACCGAGTCGAGTCGCGCGCCGCTATCCCCACTCGCTATCCCCCACTTGAGAACTTTTCCAGCTCACATAAAAGGAGATCCCAACGAGATTCCAGCAGATTTTCCCAGAGAGACACAGAGATCCGAATTTACTTCCCCAGCGAAGACTTCCATCCCAGTTCCAGTTCCCAGTTCCACCTGCCCGTATCCTTGTTCCTGTCGAAGAAATTCTCCCGGAACCATTTATTTCCCTGAAAGCCGAATCCCGACCTGTTACCGTTATTAATTTTCCCGGGCCTTAGTTGAATTGGTGGCTAAATAAAGCATCCTTTTCACTAAAGCCATTATTAATTAAACCTGAACTTAGTTGAATTGGTGGCTAAATATTGCATCCTTTTCACTAATACCGTTATTAATTAAACCTGAACTTAGTTGAATTGGTGGCTAAATATTGCATCCTCTTCACTAAAACCATTATTAATTAAACCTGAACTTAGTTGAATTGGTGGCTAAATATTGCATCCTCTTCACTAAGGCCATTACTAATTAACCCAGAATTCGCCAGTCGAAAATAGTCCGAGCGCCCGAAATTTCCCGGCCGGCTTTGGAGGAAAAGCGGCCACATTGAGCTCACGTTCGGACTATGAAATTAAAGTAATATTTATTAACAGACGTCCCTAAATTAATTTAGAGGCAGTACGCCGGGCTTCCCCCGCGTCTTATCAGCTAATCTCCAGAACCGTGATATGTTTTATTGTATAATTGGCAGACCGTTTAATTCGATTTTTTCCAGCTATCTACTCCGAAGGGACAGAAACGGGGCCGCTTATCAACCGCACCTGCAATGCCTGGCCGACCGCCGAGATAAGAACGCCGGTTATCAGCTCCAGCCGTCTACACGAGTTTATTGTAATTTCTTGTTAATAATAAATGTTGAAATATCTAAAGTATCACAGCTAAACAAATTAAATTGTTTAGTTGTATCCCGATGGTGTTTTTGTATATTAAACTATCATATATCTGAGGAACCAAAATTATCTCCGACTGTTTAATAGCTACCCGACGAGCGTAGAGTTTAACATCCCTTACAAGAAAGGACGGGTGTTACACTATTATCTTAGGTCATCAGCGGAAATAATAACTTTATGTGCCGCTGACGAGCGGCTGATAAAGTGTTTAGATGCCATGAAGTGATACCTAAGCATCATCAATTCAGCAGCATAATGTCTCATCTTACTCACGTTTGAAGCAAAATATTATTCGAAAACGACTAGTCCCTTCTTTGATCAAACTTAATTCAAATATCAAATGTGCCCACAGAACGCCGAAAAAATTTCTAAAATAATTTTTAGTATTTTTAAAAAGGTTACTTTCAATACTATCATAAATCAAATTGGTCAATTTGGGCCACCCAAAGTTAACTATATTTGAAAATAGCTAATGTCGCAGTGTTTTCACGCGATCACAATTGGTTACAATGAATTCAATTTAGCGAGTAGCCTACTCCACGGCAAATTTCTGTACACAAAAAAATGTTGTAGCAATGGTTGCCAGCTATTTCCTGAGCAGGATTGAGTGGGTTGTCCGGATGCGCCACTAGTTCGAGAAGGTTCAAACTAGAAAACCCACAGGTATTGGTGTAAATTCCTAAACCACATAGCGATTCGTAAAACAATAAATAAAACAAAACGCCAGATGTAACTTAATTGTTTATTTATACTTCTTAATTCAGTGTTCTGTTCTGTTAACAATGCCCGTAGTGGAAGGTTTTATTTTTAAACTTAACTTATTTTTAGATTTTGTAAAACTAACATTATTGTTATACCGATTGTTTCACTTAAGATGCGAACATAGAAAAGTAGCATGGGAAGTAATATATTTGCAGAAAGTGTAATAAAATTAAGTAGCTTAAACGCAGGAGAGAGATTATTGTAGGTTTTATAAATTTGGTATTGAAAAGAACGCTCAAATAAGGCCGTTTTATGTGAAGGTGGAGATATTATACCTTTGAATCATAAATTTATGGCATGAACATCAGTTCTATACGTTATTTTATTATATAAGTTAACCTTAAAAATAAAAATTACATTGAAATGAAATGTTTACCAAAGTATTCCCAGTTTCCGGTATTGAATTATGTTTAAGTATCTTCTGTTGATATTTCCACCTGGGATTCGAGTACAGGTACTCTTTGCTCGGTCTGGGTCGTTTCGCCGCAATCATTTCGCAGCGGCAGTTTCTCCATTAAGGTAGATTCAGACTGGCGGTAGCGGCGCGGTGGCGACGAGGTATCGGAGCGGTCCTGAAACCGCTCAGCAATCGCTCTGCACGTTTTTAAATGATATGATTCAGACTAACAAGCGGCTAGGAAGCGGGAGGTAGCGACAAGCCGGCAGGGATAAGGCGGTAGGCTGACGGAGCGGTTTCGATCGACCGGGGAGCGACTATTATGATGAAACCGCGCGGTTAGATAAAAACACAACCATACTTTATAGAGTGAAATATTCAGTACAGTACCATCCGTAGTTGTAGGCAGATGTGATTCTGCTACAACATGAAAGAGCAACCAAACATTTTGGGTGTGGAAATTAATTATGCAGCTAAATTGTTCAATCAAATTAATTTTTGCTCGCGTTTCGTTTGCATTTAAAAACTAACTTCTTCAGACGTTTACCTTAAGTTTTTAAACAGTTAATTATTTGATTAACTAAAAATAGAAGAATGAGGTTAGATTTTACAGATAAACAATGTATATTTTTATCCTTATGATTCTATAATTGATTTATTTGGGGCGGAATGAGTACTTCCTTTTTTTATTTTTATATAAATCATTGACAAAACAGTTTATTTTCAAATTATGCTATTAGTAATT
Source organism: Agriotes lineatus (assembly GCA_940337035.1). Taxonomy (NCBI): domain Eukaryota; kingdom Metazoa; phylum Arthropoda; class Insecta; order Coleoptera; family Elateridae; genus Agriotes; species Agriotes lineatus. The sequence continues at coordinate 15,219 of CALNHX010007599.1, forward strand.
AATATTTAACAGTGTGTAAAATAATTTGTTCTGGGAATTGTCAAATATAAAATCCCGTTCGTTCAAATAATTCTCAGCAACGCGATTTTATTAATAGCTATTTAAGTAACAAGGAATGTAAGGACCTATTAACATTTGAGGTAGGCAAGTACAAGCCAAGACGAAGTCGCGGCTTGTTGCCTGCCGAAAATGTTAATAGGCGATACATTCCGAGTTATCTTATTATATTTTTCCCGCTGCTTATCGAAACTTTCCTAGATTTTTGAAAAAATCGTTTGGTCTGTCACCTGTCACCAGGATTAATGTTCGTGTATGCTTACCTCAAAGCTCCTCTTGAACTCTGCCACCACTTGTAAAATCAAATCGAATTTACATCTACCATTTGCGAACGAAACGAGTACCTCATCGCTTGCAGTATGGAAATTGCTATATTAACATGTAAGAAAAACAAATGCTAGATCTCGTCTTCCAGTCTGGATTACAATGATTCGGAGATTCCCCAGTAAGTTAGTAAAGATGTAATAGCGTCATTGTTTAACGGTGTTCCGCTCCCTTCAGAATGTGGTCTCGTCCCTGCTCACGTGGACCGGTGCGATTCAGCAAACCAGCAGGTGTGCGATTTCAATGGCTTGCATGTTGAATCCCATTAAATGTAGCTCAAAATTTCATTAGGAGAGCTAATTATAGACGAACATAACACGCATTAGCAAACGAACTAGAGCAAAAATAGCGTTGCCTACCTTCTATAATGGAAGCGCAGATAACCTTACAACTGCTACACGCTGTTTCTTGACCCCTCTAATCTTATATTACAATGGTTTTATAAGTGAGCGACTAGCTGTCCATACGAAAAAAATATCAAAACAGACTGATAGATCCGTAAATTAAAGTTTACGACGATTAATTCTGCCACGTGCAGAATTATAAATTCAGCCTTGGCATGGGTCTCGAAACACGACCTCTCGAAGTGCGTTCTGGTAGCAGAAGAACGAGTCGCCGTTCGACACGATCTCTCGCGCAGGCAAAGTACGTTCGCATAATAAAAACACTAACTGGGTGCGTTCGGAGACCAGAAAATAATAGCAATTTAACTAACGCGAAAATAAACCGTAACATTATATCGGATACCGACAGCGTCGCCCTAATTATTGCCACTTTCTTTGTTTATTCATACCGTCGCACCCTCAAGCTTGGATCGTCGATCACTTGTCTTGACCCGACACTATCGTTACAAGCTAGATTACGAACCATGTCTCCACTTTGGTACCTCTATTTACTGCATTACAGCTAATTACACCCACTCATTTTACAATTCTTGCATGTGCTTTATCGTCCATTCAGTATACAATATCTATGCCGCTTCTGCTTGTTCGCGTAAGGAACTTAGATTCTGAGCTCATCCCCGTATGGAGGTGCTGATCGCTATTTGGGGGCTGACTTTCTGCCTGTCTAATTTGAGATTGAAGCCAATAGCTGATTTCCGCAAACCTTCTGCAATACGGAATATAAGATTCCAAGTATCTTAAAGCAAAAGTAGATCTATTCCAAACATAGAGTACGCCTGCATTTTCAAGTTGAAACCCTACCATTTTAATTCTGTGACAAGCAGTAAACAGGTTTGCACTTTTAGCAGCGCGTTTTCGATCTAAGAAGGATTGCTACAGCTTCTTTAGTTATTATTGAACTTAGCTGCAGTTGGTAATACTGGCGTTTTATGTCTCACATTACTTCTGAGATTTAATATATGCTGTTTAGTGGCACCGTTACTAGTACTACCATATGGTAGTGTAAAATCTAATTTATACATGATGTTACTGAGATCAGTCGAATAAATTCTAGAAATAAATAAATGACAATGCTACTAAATGTGACAAAAATGCAGTTGAAAAGGTTCCGAGACATTTTCCTGATTGCATATTTTCTTCAGAATTGGTAACTTTAACCAGTGACAAAAATTTTCAGGATCATAATAAGCATCCTTTAACATTGTTTACGTTCTAATTACTATCATTTGCTATGATTTGCATGATGCATTCTTGAAAGCTGATATTATTATCTACACTGAAAAGCTTACCTAAATGAATAAATAGGTGCACTTTCATCAAAATAAAAATCGTTATAAACAACCAACTAAATTTCAAAAACTTACTTAATCAATATGTGTCTCAGTACTGCCTAAAATTTATACTAACACATTTAACACATAGTTGTGAAAAAACTGCACATCTAATTTAACATCACTTTCACAGTTCCATCATCTCTAGAATTTTAGCTAATGACTTTCCTTAGCCTATAGCCGCTTTTACTCTTTCAGTTTGCATTCCTTTTTTCTAAAGAAAAATGGTGTTCTCTAAGTGTGGAACAGTCAGCTGCTTCCTGATCAAATTCTTTTGTTTCTCTGTTGGTACCTACCTTAATTTCTTTTTTGGTCCCCTTGTGTCGTCCATCCTATGGAATTGAGAAAATCAACACATTAATTATCGTTTCTGTATTTTATCACTCAATTCTTTCCACTCTATTATTTTTCTTGTATCTGTTCAGTATTATGCCGTAACGCACTATTTTACAACTTTTTTTGGCGAATTATTTGAATTATCCACACTACGTTTCCTCACTATGACCGCAAGATCGCGGTGTATGCGGTTTATTGTCTTCACTTCTAGCTGGCGAATTTCTATCGATTTGATCTCAATACCTATCAGCGGTTAGATGTCTGTCTTCTTCTTCTTATCGAATTGGCTTAACTTTGGGGAAATTGCTAGCTTTCTTGATCCCGAAATCGGCTAATCTGATTCCATAACCGCATCAAGCTGTTGGGTTTTCATCAAGTGTTTTTGTCCCATACCGTGCACGTGCAGTTAGTTGCTGTGGTAAACTGCTGATTGACCGAATTGTTGATGGCCAAGAAGCTAGTAATCTGCCCAGGAAGTCTATAATCAACGAAGAGAGCTACTGCTTGGTTGAGAACGTAGCTATGTTTATAATTTCTAAATTATATGAATTGCTTCCACGTCTCCGGACGAATTCATTTCCCCGTAAAGTGTTGACTTTAAGACTTTATTGATGTGCCGAATGCCAGCCTATTCGATTGAATTCCCTCACGGTTTCTCGAGCTCCACCTTTGCTCGTATGTGCGGATATTTGACTTTAGTTCTCGTACGTTGCATCTTGCGTTATGCCGTGGTGCCAATATCTTCCATGAATGCCCTTAAGGTCTCATCGAACCTTAATTTACATTAATAATGATATTTACTTTTAACTTGTGTTACATTTTAATTTTGGCAACTCTTGGGAGCCTTGATTTTAGGCAATACAAAGTGCATATTTAACTTGTTCCGTCTTATTCTGATGGCAGCAGAAGAAGTCATTCCAATTTTTTGGTAGCATATTTCCTTGTGCTACCTTGTGACGAAGACCAACGCCTCCCTTATCTCTCACACGTTTCTTCAGACAAATTTTTGAGTATGTATCGCATCATTCAAAAGTCTGTTTTTGAATTCCGAGCACAGTATTCTCCAAAAGTCTGGGATGTTTTGGGTGGAAGGACATATGCTAGTGCTGCTCCATCGTAAATGATTGTATCGCAGAATCCTTTGATTTGTGGTGAATCAACGGTTTCTGCCAGGATTTTAAGTAGCTGAGATTTCTGACATAATCGCAGAATGCCATTTGAGGAAAGCGAAGGTGGGGCACTGGTATTGAGATTGTTCAGTTTACTAAAACTACTACACGGTAAAAAAATATCATCAAAATCTTGCTCAATTTTTGAAAAATAAGAGTTTTTGGATTTTGATCATTTCGAAAAACCCCATTTTTTAAATAAGTAAAAATCACTCGGTATACATGATAGGTGCTAAATAGGTTTTTAGACAAGCACACATTATTGTTCTAAAAATATTAAAAAACAAAATTTTTTTTTCATGATTCCGACTTTTTGGCGGTCACTTTATTTTGCCTTGTTTATGTTTCTCTATCGTATAGAATAGCGTGACTTCACTAGCCAGGTTAGATTGTAGCACGCATAAGTGCAATTAATTGCACTGTTTTTGTTCCACACATTTTTGTACCTTGACGCACGGCTATCACCGCGCAGTTGATATTAGTAGAGGTATTGATATTTTGGTTCCACTTCATTCGACGTATTATTTACTTGTGTAAAACTGGAAACAGACGGCGCTATTTTCAAGTAAAGCATGTAGAATTTTTAGGAATCAAGGTAAGGTTCTGACCCAGCCAAATCAGTTTTTTCGACGGCAGACAAAGGTATTATCCTGTTGAAATGCTTTCGCTAAGTGGATCAACCTTTATTCATCATTATTATTGTTTTGGGGAAGATAGCGCTTCTTCATTCCATTCATAATCCTTATATCTGTGATTTCTTTTCTGCTTTCATGGTTAGAGTTAGTGCTAGCTTTCATTATTATAGCTATACTCGCAATCATTCTTGTAATCTGATAGTGCTCCACCTATCAATTACTACCTACTGCTCACGGTAATACTATATAATTAGAAAAACATTAAACTTCAACCAAACAAATTCGTTGTAGAAAGTACATTCCAAGTTAATCAGAAAATCCCGAGTATGTGTGTTTTAAAAAAGTACTTAAGCAATCGGCTACCTATTTAAGGCAACCAGGCAACCTATTTTATTCCTATTGTCTGAGGCACCCAAAAATAACTCCTCCTGGAAAACTGCCGATACAAAACAGGAAATATGCTTCGCTTCCTATTGCAGGCCATTACCTAAAGAAATGCATAAAATTACAAAAGGTTTGACCTCCTTTCCGTTCCCTCGCATGTATCAACATGTAGTGCAGAAATATAGGCGCTTTTATGGGAGCCCTGCTCGCGTATTACCCATCCTCAAGTGCGGATATAAAAATGATGAGTCGGTGGGAGTACAAAGCAGCGATATTTACATACGTAGTATGTGCACGTCTGTGCTGCTACAACCGAATTTCCATGCGAATAAATACCGAAAACAGTCTTGGTCCAACGCAGAAGCGCTGACATTGCGCTGGCAATCGCGGCAATCGCACCCTGCGATTGTATTACTTCGTCCAGGTGGGTTCGATTAATTAAAAAATTCCAACTCCCTGACAAATAGGCGGCTCTGCGTACTCTTCGGGCGCCATCCGTCATAGCACTTTCGCAAAAACGAACTACAATTGAATCCCAGCTTGATACAAATTAACCACATTTGCAAATAATCCGGCGCGGCGAGTGACAGATCGCCTCAGATTATTTTTCGCGCCTCAGCTCCATATTCCCCGCACTGGCCATTATTGCAAAAATGCGCCTGCAAAGCTCTTTCAGCTCGTGTACATTTGCCCAACAAAGGATCGCGTAATGTGGAAAAACTAATCTTCCCAGCAGCCAGCTTCTCCTTCGTAGATACATGCCGACGCAGTGCAACGACTGCAGTCAGAACGATTTGCTTGCACTTCTAAACCGAAATTCTGCTATTGGGCTGTTGCTTTGCATCACAATTCGAGCATTGGTCTCCTACAATGTCTGCCTCAGTATTTTTCTATCCACATAATTTCCATTACTTTTACGTTTACTGCATATAAAGACACTTTAGGTTCCCAGCGAAATACCTCTTCTTACCAAAATAGTCGTATCTTGCATATTCGAACTAGCACCAAAGTATCTGTAACTAAGACTGAAACCTCAAATGAGTAGCAATTACATAACCGCCACTAAAACTGTGACTTTGGTGTATAAATAAGTTCATTTAACAAGGCGGCAGCTGCTGCTTCGTAGTTTTTACTACTAATGGTTGCTTTGCCTCTGTATGTGCGTCGTAGTTACATTTGGAACAAACCCAAGTTTTAAGAACCAAAGGTGGTCAATGATCGTTGTGGCTACCAATTTATGCTACTGCAATGGGGATTTTTTAGAACATGTAAATTTGATAAACTCCTTTGTAAAAGTTTTTAAAAAGATATTTTGGTAAATAAAAGGGTTACAATTGGAAATCAGATTGGTGTGGTAAAAAAGAATAAAAAAGTAAAATGTTAAAATAAGAAGATTAGCAGACTAGATGGATGAAGATTAGAAGACCAATTTAATACAATTATAATCTACAAAGGCAAATAAAAGTAAGGAAATGCTGAATTGAGTTTATTGTGGAATTACATTGCATCGAATGATTTGAATAACAAGGAATGGTTTACAAAGGAAGTGGTTTACATCGACATCATTAGCAGAGTGAGTGTATTTGTGGGGCTTGCCAAGTGATATCCTGTGGATTGCATCTGGTCAAGGTTCGTGGTGCCGGGTTGTAGCATACTTGTGATTTGGTTGAATATCAGAGTAAACACATCTACAGCTGAAGTCGATTTGGATGCATACTGAGGTAGAGGTGTGAATGCTGTTTTAAAAAGGCGAGCTGTTTTCGTGTGTTCCTGTGGCGAACTGTTTTTCTGGGTTCCTGTGTTGATTTGAATCCGGATGCTGGACATCTTCGCAGTTGGTTGTTGGTTGACGCCTTCACCGAGTGAGTCGCAGAGTTGGATGCATTGGGTTTGGTAGAGGAGAATGTTACGTTCAATAACAGGTAATCGAATACAGGTATTCATAATAAGAATTGAAAGAAAATAAAGGGTGAAGTGAGTTAAATTTAATTAAGGGAGTACTTACCATTTGAAATTGTGAGATCTTTGTTTGTGTTGTAACTAATTATTTGATTAATGTGCCTTTTCCACATCTGCCCGTTTTCTGTTATTTTGCAGATGTATGTTACCTTTCCTAACCGTTTTTTAACTATAGCCGGTGTCCACTGCTTATGGTTTACCGACCGATAATCCCTTACCATAACGCTATCTCCCAATTCAAACTCTTCCTTTCTTTCCTTCCCACGGGCGGGCGCTTCGCCACTATACTGTGCGTTTGGTTTTATGCTATCTAACCGAATCCTCAACTCTCTCCCCTGATATAATTTCGAAGGTGTCTGCTGAGTTGTTGTATGCGGTGTACTTCGATAATTTATTAGGAACCGACAAATCAACGTTTCCGTTTCGACTCCCCTATTAATCGAATCAAAGAAAGCTGCTTTTAAGGCGTTCTTAAACGTTTTTACCCCGTTTTCTGCCGCTCCATTCGACGCAGGATAAAACGTAAGAGTGGTGATATGTTTGATACCGTTTTTCTCTAAAAATAATTTAAACTGCTTGCTGGTCAACTGAGTTCCATTGTCGGATACCAACAACTCAGGAATTCCCATGCTTGCAAACGTAATTCGCAGTTTGTTTATCGTGTTGGACGTGTTGGCATTGTTATGCATGTCATGCACTTTTACCCACTTACTAAAGCTATCCAAAATTATTAAGTAAATTTCGCCTTTTAAATCTAAAAAGTCAATATGTACACGTTCTCCTACACTGGATGAAAGTTGCCACGGTGTTAAAGCTACCCTTGGCGGATCTGACCTTGTTCTTAAACATGGGGCTCAAAATTTCGTTATATTTTCAATATCTTCATCTAATTTGGGCCACCACATGTAAGATCTCGCGACCGATTTCATCCTAACCGTGCCCTGATGACTTACATGAAGCTCTTTTAGTAACTCTATTCTAAGTGCTTTTGGAATGATCACTCTAAATCCCTACATTAGACAACCTTGAATTTCGCATAATTCAGTTCTCTTATTAAAATATGGTTTTAATTCTAGATCACTCATTTTACTTGGCCATCCCCTATTTACAAAATCTATTACCTTGGCAATAACCGGATCGCGTCTTGATCCAATTTTAATACGTATACTGTCAATGGGCGTATTTTGAGCTTCAATAAAATTTAAATAGGACAGCTCTTCGTTAGTATCTTGTTCATGCGTGATTTGCAAAGGGAACCTTGAAAAACTATCTGCTACCACGTTTTCAGACCCTTTGATATACTCAATTTTATAATTGAATCCCGATAAGAAAATTGCCCAGCGCTGCAGCCTACTCGCTGCCATTTGCGGAATTCATTTACCGAATATAGCTATTAATGGACGATGGTCCGTTCTCAAAATTAATTTTTGACCTAGCAAGTAATTCTGAAACCTTCAAACCGCGTAATATAATGTTAATGCCTCCTTGTCAATTACGGAATAATGGTTTTCAGCCGGCGAATAAGTGCTCGTAACAAAACCTATAGGTTTTTCCGTCCCGTCTGCAAACTTATGGCATAAAGCTCCCGTAATTCCCGATTCTGATGCATCGCTTGTTAGTATTATTGGTAAATCAGGGTCAAAGTGTACCATGATCCTATCTGATGCTATTTGTTTTTTAATTATTTCAAACGCTTCCTGACATTTCCTATTCCAACTAAATTTTACGTCTTTTTTTTAAGTTCATACAACGGACTCATTATCTGTGCAAAGTTTGGTACGAACTTGGCATAGTAATTAACCATCCCGGCAAAAGATTTTACCTGAGTCGTATTTACTGGATTAGGAGCATTCAAAATAGCTTGTACTTTGTCATTCAAAGTTCTAAGACCTTGTTTGCTTATGACGTGTCCTAAATAGACAACCTCGGGTTGAAACAATTCACATTTCTCCAGCTTAATTTTTAAACCAGCGTTTCTCAGTCGTTTGAAAACTGCCGCCAAATTTTCTAAATGAGTTTTTGAATCTATTCCCGTAACTATTATGTCGTCCAAGAAATTTGCAACTTCCGCAATACCTTGCAACGACTGTTCCAATTTCCTCTGAAATTTCGCACTTGCGGGGGAGATTCCGAATGGTAACCTGTTTACCTTGAAAATCCCTTTATGAGTGCTCCATGCTACAACCCTAGCTGATTCATCGTCCAGCTTGAATTGAGCATAAGCCATTGTGAGATCAATTTTACAAAAATTTTCACCTCCTCTTAGTGCTGCAAATATTTCTTCGGTTCTTGGTAACGGATACTTAACGTCTACTAAGTGTCTATTCACCGTCGTTTTATAATAATCGCAAACTCTTATAGATCCGTCAGATTTCAGCACCGCGACTAAAGGCGCCGCCCATTGGTTACTATCTATTTGCGTGATTATCTTTTCTGCTATTAACCTATCTAATTCCGCCTCTACTTTGTCTTTATATGCAAACGGAATAGATCTTGGCTTACAAAAAATCGGTTTTTCATCAGGTTTTAAATCTAAGTGAATTTGCTCGTATTTATACGTGCCTAATTTGCCGTCAAAAAGAGATTTAAATTCTTTTAAAACTTGCTCAATGCTAAAGTTTTAACATAATTTACCCTATTTATGTCCGAAATTTGTTCAAAGCCTAAGTTAAATGCCTCTAACCAATTTCTACCCAATAAAGGTAGGCCTCCCCCCTTTACAACATAAATATTTATAGTTCTAAATTCCCTATTATACTCTACCTCAGCTGTGAAATAACCTAGAGGCTCGCTAGTTTTGCTCGTGTATTCTTTCAGAACAACGTCATTAGCTTGTAACTGATAATTACTAAACACTTACACCTGCACCACTATCGACTTCCATTTCTAAAACTATATCTGCTATTTTAATTGTTGCCTTCATTGGCTTACTTTTATTAGATGTAATGTTGAACAAAGGTAAATCTACCCTCTCAGTAACCTCAATGTAATTACTGCTGCTGGCGTGATTACTACTACTTTTGTTCGTCTTAGCCCTAAATTTACACATGCCTGATAAATGACCTATCGCTTTACATTTAAAACATTTGGCATTTTTAAATTTACATGACTGCCCTACTTGATGTTCCTTACCACAACGATCGCACGCGTAATATTCTGCCTTGCTTTGTTGGCCCTTTTCTTGCCGTGGTTGCTGGTCACTTGCCATCGTAGTTTTTGCGCTCGAAGTACGTTAACGGATTGGTTTCCCCTCATACTTGCAGCCGCCGTACTGGCTTCGAGACTGGCCTCCTTTTTTAAAGCCATCTCCACCATTTCGATTATAGTTGCATCCTCCTTGTATTCTTCTTCGCACAATTTGTCCAAGATAGGCTCCTTGCAAAGCCCCGTGACAAATTTGTCCCGCAGAATCTTGTCCAAGCCCAGGAATTTGCAATTCACTGCTAGATTTTTGAGTCTAGCATGCCACTCTGTGATGCTTTCGTCGCGTTTCTGTGTTGTCCCGTAAAATTCTACCCTTTCCCTATACACCGAAATCTTAGGGCTGAAATGGTCCCTCATGCACATCTCTTCGTAGGTCTTTTCACATAGCTTTTTCGGATAACACAGATCGCGCAATAAATTGTAAGTCTGTGGTTATAATTGACTAATTAAGACCGCACTTTTGCGTTTTGCTCCGTCACTGTCCTTTATTTCGTTCGCCGCGAAAAATTGCTCCAGCCTCTCCTGGCAAACTGTCCAGTCGTGGCTATTATGGTCGAATCGCTCGATCGCTCCGATTACATAAGCCATTTTTCCTTACCCGAAACACGAAAGTTTTTGACTGAAGAAAACACAACCCATGCTTAAAATAGTCACTTCAATTGAATTGTTTCAACCGTATTTTTGTCTTAACGTCACTTTTACTCCTCGTCGCCAGATGTTATGTCCTCGTGGTTAAGGCTAATTAAAGATGTTGTAGTGGAAATATATGTTTATTAAATAAACATAACTTAGACAGATCTCATACAAATACAAGTTACTGTTAACAAGAGCACAACTCGAATGTCTTAAAACTAACCCAAAACCTTCGTCCGGGTACCTGCCTTTGTCCCTTAGGATAATCCGTAGTTACACAGCGTTGCCAAACCTCTGCTACACCACAATAATAATTCATTATTAATTATGTTTTGCTTAATAATGCCTCTGTAACTGGACCTTGTCCATAACAAAAATGGTTTTATGGTGGACGTTCGTTAAGTAAGCTTCTCGTTTATTGTAAAATATCCGTATCGGCAAATTACAAACAGCACAACTATTAATAGATTGATACATTAAGTTTAAAACTACAGGCATGTTATTAAATAATTGTAAGTGCAATAATGAGGTTCAGAACTTACACCAAAACGAGAAAAATGATCGTCCTAGTGTAGCTGTATTGTACAGTTACACTAGATCGCCCCGCATGCACTTGCGTTGGCATTGGCTTGTTTCAATAATTCCATGGATTCACTGATTTTTGTAGAAATGGTAGTTTGATTTTTTGCATTCCTTCGGTTCCGGAAAATGAATAATTGTTAGCAACAGTACGAATGGATGCAGTATTTTTTCTCTACAAAAAATGTATTTACACTTTAGCTCTAAAATAATTAGGGGAGCAAATAATTGAACATAAAGAATTTACTATGCAAATTCCTATGGTGCATCGCGCAACTCAGCACCCGTATACACATAAGTAAAGATAGATATTTAATTTTAGAATATTTTATTATACAAAAGTTACATTTCCTTTATATCGAAAGTACAATTATTAAATGTGCATTGCATGAATGACATGTTCCTTGAACTATTCGGTACAACAGTCGAATTTTCTTGTGTTGAAATTATATTTTTTTCTGCCATAGACACAACTGCCGTTGATCTACCTGGTCGCAAATCGGGTGTTATTTCAGCACGTTCTAAACACTTTATTAGCTATTTCTGTCCTGTGTGCTACCGATTTATCAACATACCCTTCAGCAACCGTCGATGACTTCTAACCGCCATGTTTCTTTAGTGTCATTAAGTCTCCCCCAGATTCAACTAAAAGTGTAGCAGACGATCTTTGAAGTACCTGTATATGAGTTGGTATTTTCAAGTCGAAGAAAATTAGCTACTGTTTCAGGTACCATATAAAACTGATTTTTGATTATACCTGCATCAGAATCGCCGTTTAAAGCACGCCTGAGCTTGCGAAAACAGGCGATTAAAGCTCGCCGAGTTTTAAAGGTTGTCAAGGAAACGACTGAATGCAACAACGGACGTGGACGCGACAAAAACGTAAACAATTCTCGTAACTATAGTAGCAATATTATTATGCCCTCTCGATTTACCGCGACAAAAATTATTTTTAGTGCGTAATTTATTTCCAGTATTGCAGGTATAATAAAAAATAGCGTAAAGTATTCGTGGATAACTGGTCTTTAAAACACTTGCTCTATTTCGAGCACTCCGGCTACGCCGTCGTACTCGAAAGCTCGCGAGTGTTTTAAAGACCTTGTTATCCACTCATACTTTAATATACTATTACCCACAACCTAATTAATACATTTTCCATTGCGATATGCATAAAAGAGGCGGCGATCCTTTGCTGCTGCTCTACGAAGGGCTATGCACATTCGGTAAAATTTAATATATTCTTCAGTAACTACAAATCTCCTGTTTACATCATTCTTTGTTTGCTTAAGTTTCACAATTAATAACGTTACCGAATCTTCAATATCATATGATGTTACCTGGCTGATTTCACAAATTCTATAAGCTCCTGCAATCCCAAATACAACAACAACCTTGACCATTAAATAAACTTCATCGGGAGAATTATTTAAAAAATCGCTAATTTGTGTACTCGTAAAAATCGCAGCTTTTTTGGGCGTGTAACCTTTCCCATTTTGTTTCAGAAATGTAATGAGTTTGAAATATTTTGAAATTATTATTGGATTGTAACATTCTTTTAATCATTGAATAATTCGACCCAGTGGCGTAGCCACGGGGGGGATATGGGGGATATGTCTCCCCCCCCCCAAGAGTCAAAAATTTTAAAAAATGGCTGCAACTATACAAATTCAGAAGCTGACAGAATTAGAAATCTTAGAATGTTTTAGGATCAAGCAATTTACATTATTTACTATTGCTTGTCGAAATCCAATTTTTTCAAATTTGACCATATTATTTCAATTTAAAATCATGCAATATAAAGTCATCTGCATGTTTTGTAACAAAATATAAGAAACCACATCGACCTGTACCTTCTACAAAAATAAATACTAGTATAAGTATAACATAAACCATCCACGGTTGCATGTCGATCGATGGAAAAACCGCGATTTTATACCAATTGTCACTTTGCGTACTGGCACGTCAGATGTTTTGAAAGAAGTGGGGCGGGAACACTTGTGCGTATAGTATGCGTCCAAAAATCTTAACGGTTTAGCAATGTTGGCGATACACCGGGAAATACTAGTTGAAGTAGATGAAATATTTGACGAACTGACCAAAAAAACACGGCACTTAGATTTTGTTTTGTAATGGTTTTTGTTGAATAACGACTACCATTCTAAAAATATTCTTTAATATTTGCACTTTTTTCCATGCAATCTAAAGAAAAACGTAAGTAAACAGTACTATATAATTTTATTATTGTATATCCCCCCCAAGGGCCAACTCTGGCTACGCCTCTGATTCGACCACACTGTTGATGGCTTATGTTGTTGTGCCAGTTCCGAAAAATAAGCCAATAACACCGTCTCCGAGAAAGAACTGCATGTCTTTTTCATCTTCCATTCCATAAATCTTGAATACGCGGTTTCGTAAATTTTCCGCGATTTAGCTGGCAATAATTTTTGTGACGCTACTTTCGCTGCTTCTACTAACTCTGGTGGAGTCAGAGAAAACTCGGAATCAGACACTTTTTAACTTTATATTATTCAAAATAACTACTAAACAACCACTAAGTTCGTAATTTTTAAATCAAATCACAGAATTAAATTGACAGATATTTGATTACTTTAAAGGTTTCCTTAGCAACGCAGGTCTAATTGTCGCTGTAAGTACAACAGCCTAGAGACCCTGTATATAGTTAGATAAGAGTTGAGAAAACACAAACGTCAGTCACAATATTTGATCCAAAACATGCATCATGCATGCAGGTGCAGAAATACTGTTTGAAAGTCACTAGATCGTTTTATCTAAAAAAACCTTTTTTAAATTTCTACTGCTGCTTCAAAGCACTCAAAACATAGCGGGGAGTACCGTTTGTATTAGAAATAAGTAACAAGTAGTGTTAAGAAACTCAAATATATATACCTACATATTTCGTATGAGCGGTATCTGAACATTTCCTAAAACGATGGTTTGGCATGTTAAAGCTTCGAACTCGTCTTTAGTAAAAATATTTTTGAAATCTTGTTAGAGTTTCTCATTTTTACCCTTTTCATTGTGTAATCTTTTGCTCAAGATAACGCTGTTCTTTTTTAAATTGTGTTTGCATGCGGGTTATTAACTTTTAAAGTAAAACGCAATCCTTGTCTTGGTGTAGGAATTTATACGTGCTTTGGGTAGCAGATTCCTGTTTTTGCTATTTCTGTCTTCAAAGCAAGGTTCAGATCTGGTTATATGATATGAAAATAAAGTAGTAACGGCAGTACCATTTAAGTTCCTTCTGCCATCCACGCGTATTTCTTCTCACCGATTTGCATTAAAATGGACTATTTTTGATATGCTTCTTTTAGCTTTTCCTCTTTAGGAATTTTTTAATAGTTCGCATCTGATCTTGCAGCCAATAATACAGATACTTAGATAAAAGTGCGGCTCCAAATATTTGAGTAAAATTATCACATTTTCAGTGACAAGTTTTGACTTAAATGAACAATTTGTCAAATTTGATTAATGAGCAACTGTTTCTAAGGCAATGAGCATTCAAATACACGACGAGCGTGATCCACCAATCACAATGAATTCCTTCGTTTTCTCAACTCTTATCTAACTATATACAGGGACTCTAAACAGCCTACCAGTTTAAAACTTCAAATTTCACATCGATAATTTTCTGAATTTAATATATTGTAATTTTTCAATATTAAATCGTCGTTTTTCCCGTCACAGAAAAAAATAGTGTATTATACATGAGAAAAATATTTAAAAAACCACAACTGCAATAGCGACATCAATCGGTCCTTTGTATGGGGTCTCTGCTATAGGTAGTGGTTTTTCACAATCCGAAGAATTGTTTTCCAATACTTATTAGACATTCCGATATTGAATAAAAAAATGTATAAGAAAGAAGTGGAAAATCTGCATACGAGATGGGAAAAATATTATCCCAACAAATGTTCGAAAACGCCATGGAAGAGAAACAACTAGCAATAGAAGAAGGTTGTATGGAACAAGGATTACCGTATATCACCGTTATAGTGGATGGTGGTTGAGCCAAACGTTCATATGGACATAGTTACTCTTCGTTATCTGGGGTGGCATGTATTGCTATGGTTTTAAACCCTATAAATCAACTCTGTTAGCATTGCCAAATTAATGGACATTTCATGATAGCTCAGAGTGAGATATTTTATTTAACTGCAAAGCTAAAATTTGAATTTGCCAGAATGAATACATTTGTAATGAGATGCCAGTAATTGCAGAATAATTAATTAATGAACACAGTAAGCAAAGCTCAATTCGCATAGGGATCCAAATTGGATGTACGTTCAGTTAATTAATTAGGTTTGTGCTACAGTAAACGCCAAGCCGAATGAAATTTAATACTTACAAGATGGATTGCAAACGCAAGGGAATGAAGCGTAGAAATCAGGCATATTTTATTAGTGAAATCCAGTCAGGGTTTTATAAGAAAGGTAATTGAAAGCATAAATAGGCTTAAGAACATGCAACGAGCAGATAAGAAGGAAGCCATTAAAGCATTTGAAGGAAACCGTAAGAATCAAAAGGCAAGGGTTATAGGAATTGCAGAAAAGCGAACACATATGAAAGTTAAAATGTGTGTGAAAAGAAATCAGTGATTTCAAATACAACCCAGTTCAGGATATGCGCGAATTAAATACTTTAATCAGTGCAGTGACATGTGGATGTTAAAACGCAAATTAAAGTCCTTAATAGAAAATTTATAGAATTTGTGTAAAACTGTATTCGAACTTATTTTTTATGACCTTCGCAGCCGTAGACAATCGTAAAAAATAATTACCTATTTTAATAGAAGAAAAGAAACGAACACATTACTTATTTATTAATAGAAAAAACTCAAGATGATTTGTCTGGCTAACAGAAATTTCAGTTACTAAATATACATAGTGGAAAAAAAGCTGTACAAAATGTAAATTATTGTATTTCCGATTATAATCAGCCAATTCAATTAATTCTTCTAAAAACGAAATGCTTACACTTTAAAGATTGAAATCGTCTTATTTGCAATAATACAACGTTTTAAATCAATTTTATTTCACTTTACTCAAAGCCATGCGAAAACAGGAGTTTTTTAATAACGTCTCATCGCGTCGCTTTAATGTGAAATTAAATCTGAAGCAAAATTTGGAAGCATTTGTTTGGTTGCTTGGTAAATGTCACTTTGTATCTATCATTTTAGTTTTTATTGTTCATTAAACGGGATCTTGAAGAAAATAATAATTGAGTTCGGGAATCAGCTGCCTTATAGGCGAATATTTTATGCGATGGCGCAATGGGCAAGACGATTAACTCATATTTTTAAATAGCATATTTAATCATTATTTAGATAATTTTTTGTTATTATTGTTGTATTTTCTAAAGTTGCAAATATATTTTTTTAAAACAACATTTTTAGTATGCCTACATTTAACGACACACAACTACTACATCTTTGGAAGTAAAAGTGCTTCATTTCCATCTATAAAGATTGAGATTTTCGATGGTATAATAATCATTTAAAAATATTCATGACTTACTAATATAAGAGGGTACAAAATCTGTACAGTTATTTATGGCCCACTGTGTATATTAATCCCCCACGCCCGACCGCTGTTTTAATTGTTGCATTCCTTTTTATGCCGTAGCCTCAGCCGTAGACCAATTTGCAACCGCAAAATTTAAAATTGCTGGATTCTCAACAGGAGCAATAGGTAACGCCGCAGGGCAAATGCTTTTACCTGCGCCTTTATCTCGTGCATCTAAAGGCGGTCATTAGTAGTAATCGTGGGTCTGCAGCCATTTTGTGTATCTTGTGAATTATTAAAAACTAGCTGAAACCCGCGGCATATGCCGCATTTAAAATGTACAACGAATTTAATAACTTTTGTTGCACTAAAGAAAGTTTTAAAAGCACGCTAGAGATTGGCAGTAAGGAAAAGTTCAAAAAAAAAATTTTCAAATGGAAAGTCTCTGGAAAGGAAACGCTCGCCTCTGGAAGGCGTCCTAATTAATACGACGTTGTTGGAACGCAGTAACAAAAATGGCGGAAAGAATTAATGTTCTTATGAGATTATATGTGAGAATTATTTGGCCACCGAAATAATTTTCAGCTGCCTGCAATCTGTGTTTCTTTTCAGGTTTAAGCCGTTGAGGCGTTGAGCGTCATAAAAATATAAATGTGGTAACTCAAGTCTCCAGTTACGCCGTTTCTGTTATTGTTAAATAACTCGATTAATTATTATTTCTTTGTCATTTTAAACTGCCATTATTATTATTATCTCTATAATAGTTTCCATAAGTAACTGTTTATAATGTTTATATGCTAGCGAGTTAATTTTCTTCTTAAATCGCTAGTGAATTAATAGTAGATTGTTCTACAAGTTAAAAAAAGTGAGAATTTTCCAGCGAATGTAAAAGTTTTACGTGAGCATGGAAGAATGACGCTGTAGCCCGCGCGCATTTAAAGTTTTGCTTGTTAGATAGATATACTTTAATTGTGACATTACAAAAAAAAAAATCTTTTACACACGTCTACTATATGGTAAATGCTACACCAAATACATACAATATATACAGTTCACATTTAATTATATATATTTATTCCTAATTCAGTACGTAAAACATGCTTAGAGGCACATTTTTGATAACGGTGATAAAACTTAGATTAAATTTAGATTTTAGTTTATTGGCATACATGTTTAACGTCAGCGTACAAACAATTTCCAGAATATTTTATACCACATTGAATATTATGTATCATCGGATAAAAATTTTTATTATTTGGCCTGAACGAGATCAGCTGATTAAATCAATGCCAGAATGCTTCAAGGTAGCATTTGGCAACAAGATTTCAGTAATAATCGATTGTTTTGAGATGAGAGTGGAAAAATCAAGTAGCTTTGAAGTACAATGTACTACATGGTCTACGTACAAACAACATAATACGGTAAAGGTACTAATAGGCATCACTACTCCTGGATCAATATCATTTATATCACATGGATATGGTGGCAGAATAATCGATAAAGGTCTAACAGAGGATTGTGGGATTTTAAACAATCTCTTGCCAGGAGATTTTGTATTGACAGATCGTGGCTTTTTAATAAAAGACTCCCTAGGACTACATATGGCCACAGTGATTACGCCTGCTTTTCTAAAAGGGATACGGCAGCTCGATCCAAGGGATATAGAATCAACCAGGAATATAGCAAGCGTGAGGTAGTGCAAGTATATTATTACAATAATTATCTTAACTACCTATATCTTTTTTTAAAAATACACGTCAAACGCGATATTGGAGTCCTTCGTTAAAAAAATACAGTTCTTCACGAAACGATGCCCATGTTCCTGGCGAAAAAGAAAACTGACGATGTTGCTGTGGTAGATCAGATATTAACAGTTTCTTGTGCCCTCGTAAATTTATGCTCTCCTATAATTGTATAATTATGAAATAAATCTTATTAACAAAGTTAATCTAATTATTTTTACTTTAATAATAATATTAATAATATCTACAAAAGTATTAATAGTTATTTAGACCACAAGTGTTAGAAGTGCAACTTTTTTTCACAAGTGTGGAGGGTTATTAAACGAGGCGCAGCCAAGTTTAATCCACACGCGTGAAAAATAAGCACGCTAACACGAGTTGTCTATAAGATTTTTTAAAATTTCATTAAACATTCAAATTCAAGCCTATTTTGTATAGAATTGTATTTGTCTTTATTTTAGTCAAGTGCGTTGGTCAGTTCTGGTAACTAAGGAAACGTCGATTGGTAACTAAGGAAACGTCCAATTAGAATCGTTCATTCCTAAATTAAAAGCAAAGTGTCACTTTTTTTCACTGAGTGAAAAAAGTGGCACTTAACACACCGAAATTAATTAAAAAAAGTCTACTTTTTTAAATGAAATTTAAAAAAATTAGTTAATTATCAGTTCTGAGTGTCTTTTCCAAAGTGTGCGAAAAAGTTGTGGCAAATCGAATGGTATCGTTCCTGAATAAATATTGTCAAATTTATACCCATTCGGAGTCACGTGATAATCTAGTAATTTTACGTATGTCGATTCTTAAAAATGCAATTTTAGGGAAATAAATGACATTCCGTTTTGTAGGTTATCCTGACATATGCCAATTTCTAAAACAAGGTTGCTACGGGTTTATTCTCTTATATGAAATTAAACTGAATTTACAGGTTAAAGAAAACATAACATGTCGTAAAAAAACCTGCTGCGTATAGCAAATTTTAAGTTAATTTCTGTTATAGAACATTGCCATTTGAAGCCTATTTCCTTGCACAATCTATTTAGGGAAGAAACTGAATGTGAAAAATCTCCTCCAGATTCTTCAACCAAGCATTTTTTAGATTTTTTATGGTTACAAATTCTTTAGCTACATACATTTTATATACAGGGTGTCTCAAAAAGAATGGGACACCGATTAGTCAGAGATTCCTTAGGTTATAATAAATCGATTAAACCTAATATACCTTAGTACAAAGTCCTTCCAGTAAAAAGTTACAGGGCCTTGAAGTTCAATTTTTTATTTTTTATCTTTTTGTTAGTTTTCGCAAATGTACTGATATTAATTTAAATTTTGGTATACATGCTTACTATTATATAATGCACTAATACAAAAATTTTCATCAACTAGACTTGACTGTAAGAGGCACTTTACCTACTTTTCAAAACTTTTTTTGCTCTAACTTCGTTATCTGTAACTTTTTTTGAAATTTTAGGTTATTATCTGAAAGAGAATGAAAAAGCAGAAAAATAATGTACACTTAGTTCTTAAGCCTAAAAGCAACCGTTTGCCTTAAAATGCCCATCAAAAGTTTTTGGTTGTCATTAAGACGTGCAATTATCAAGTAGCCATGATCACAAAAACAATGGATAATGATTGTAATCTAGTAAACAACATCAAGAAAGCAATTAATGACGTTGGTGTTATCATTTTTTTGTCTTCTGTGCTTACGAAAATGCTGCAACATAACGAACCTCGCAGCATTGGAGAATTCGTTATGTAACGGCATTTTCTTAAACATAAAAGAACAAATTTTTATGTCACTAATGTCATTAATTGATTTATAATTGTGTTTTAATAGATGACCATTGTTTTTGTGATCATGGCTACTTGATAATTGCACGTCATAATGACAACCAAAAACCTTTGATGAGCATTTTAAGGCAAACGGTTGCTTTTACGCTTATAAACTAAGAGTACATTATTTTTGTATATTTTAATTCTATTTCAGACAATAACCTAAAATTTCAAAAAATGTTACAGATAACGAAGTTAAAGCTAAAAAAAGTTTTCAAAGATAGGTAAAGTGTCTCTTACAGTTAAGTCTAGTTGATGAAAATTTTTGTGTTAGTGCATTACATAATAGTAAGAATGTATACCAAAATTTAAATTTATATCTCTACATTTGCGGAACATAACAAAAAAATAAAAAATAAAAAATTGAACTTCAAGGCCCTGTAACTTTTTACTGGAGGGACTTTGTACTAAGGTATATTAAGTTTAATCGATTTATTATAACCTACGGAATCTCTGACTAATCGGTGTCCCATTCGTTTTGAGACACCCTGTATAGTGTCTTGACTGCTTCGTCGACTTCCGTTTTTGCATTCTTCACTTTCTGGCTCATATTTTCGGTAAATTGTGTTCTCCGAGATATTTAACGCAAGAGAAGCACTGCGAATAGCGTTGGAGGGTGAAACTGTTGATTTACTTTTATTAATATTGTACTCTTCATAAAAAACAACGCATAATATTCAAATTAATTGTTGTGACTGCTCGTTATACCGCCTGTCCGATGGTTTCTTTTAATTTCCAGTTTTCGGCTTGACAATTTTAGGTTTTATTACCCTTATCTCAATAACTTACACGAAAAATATAATCTGACAGATTAGAAACGTCTAATTTTTAAAATTAATTTTATGAATCGACATGCCTTTTTTCAAATTTCTTCCATTTCATCTATTTTACTAAAGATGAACAGTGACAGACAAAGGTCACGTGACTCCGAATGGGTATAATTTTGACTATACAATCTGTTCTCCGATACACAACACGGCTTCAGACAGCTCAGATCTACAGAAACTGCTAGTTTTAGCGTGCTCCGCTATGTCTATCAGCAACTGGATAACGGTAAATTTGTTGCATCAATATTTTTCGACATATCGCGTGCATTCGACACTGTGAATGTGGAATGCATTAGAAAAAAGTTATGTTCCTTAGGCATTCGGGGCCCACTTCTTATGTGGCTGATATCTTTTCTTACTAACAGAAAACTGTTTGTTAAAATTAATGATGTAACGTCCACCACTGTCCGTATAAACTTAGATGTTGTTCAGGGCTCGGTATTAGGCCCCTTGCTGTATCTATTGTATGTTACCGATTTGCCCTTACATGTTACATGCGCGCAAATCGTTAGCTTCGCTGACGACACAGCCTTCACTGTATCTGCCGATGCGGTAAAGGAACTCACTTATAAAATTGAAATTTGTCACCTGGAGTTCAAAAACTGGTGCTTAAAAAATCAACTTATACTCAACATGAACAAAACTGTTTGTGTGAACTTGCCTTGAATAATATAAAGGGTATTCCATATAATTCCCAATTGTGCGCTTATCTAGGCATATGTATCGATTCTAATCTCGACTGGAGGGAACAAATAAACTTAGTATGTAAAAAACTGAATTGTGCTTACTACGCTATTTTAAAATTAAAGCCGGTACTTGACACGTCTGACTTATAATGTTTTGTTATGGGGTATGGCTACCAAATGGAAGCGAGTATTTGTTCTTCAAAAGCGTCTACTCGCCAGTCGTGCAAACCCTTCTTTTTGGAGAACAACTTACCAACATTTAAATCTATAATGATTTTCAAATTAGCAGTATTTGCGCAGCAACATATGCATTATTTTTCAACGAGTAACAATACTCATCAATATCCCACCAGACATGGTGACCTGTTAGCCATACCTAGGCGTCGGACTGCTGAATTTAAAAAGTCCCCCATTTATAATTGTATTAAAATCTACAATTCGCTACCGATATATATTAAATCATATAAAATCGATAAATTTAACTTAAATCCATTTCAATTAAAAAGTGTTTTTATGACTACAACAATATTGTACTACATTAGGTATTACTTTTATCTGACAATGTCCATGTCACTTTTGTAGTTGATCTGTTGACAATAAACGATACTTACTTACTTAAGGATCTAACGTTAATACTATCCACCACCATTTATTATATAATGTAGAATTATTTGATTATCTTTTTCTGCATGTGGCCAATTAATAAAAAGCAAAATTAGAATATCACATAGCAAAATAGTATTAAATAGTACCTATACGATAAGAAACATAAGGATATTTCGAAACTATGTAAACTACATGAACAATCAATAAAATTACACATGCTGTCTACACAACATAAAAGAATAATTAATGTCTAAATTAAGTAAGAAAAATAATTTTAATGCATAAAGTATAAAGGATATTTAGACGCTATTTAATGTACATAAACAATCAAAATATTTACACAAAATAATTCTATTTATATTTACAGAGTTCACATAACCACTTTCCTTTTAAGATTTTTTTTTAATTGTAGGCATGCTGAATGGTACAATTTTATTCTACATTTTCTGTCAGAACATTTTACCATTTGTTCGCCGTCGTCTGGTTTCCTACAGTGACACCATAGCTGCAATCCATAATCAAAATAGGTACATAACATTGTAACATATAATTCACAAAAATACAAACCTCTTCATCATCGGTGCCTATTACAATGTCACTGGAAATTGAACCAACACCTATAGCTCGCATGTCCATGGGGATGTCATCTGAACTTGGACCAGCACTCGTAGATGGCATATCCATCCGGAGATGCCCCAATCTGTGGGTACTGTCGGTTTAGACATAGACCTATTGTTTGCTACCAAAATGTATGTGGGTTTTCTCCGTCTTATTAGTGTAAGCTTGTAGGGCTTTCTTTTCATGTTCACAACCATAAACTGTAGCCGTCGTCTTAAAGCGAGTTGCTAAGGGATAACATACTGAACGTATCAAGGACAGGGATGGTTTTTCCAGTTTTGTTCTGTGAACGCCTTTAAATTTTGAAGCCGTAATTCAACCAGCTCTGTATTGGTACCACGCAGCAGAATTTGCTTGCTTATTAGTATCATTTTCGGCCGGCAGTACGGCTGAGTGGTGATGCATCTCTCACGGCACTTGCAAAAGTTAAGCACCAGCCTGCTCGGTCAGAACTTGGATGGGTGACCACCTGGAGAGCGGGCGCAGTGTTCTAGCCAGACAGGCTCCACTACCCCAAGTACCTCCGCCAAATTTAAAATGCACACACCCTCAACGGCTCGGTGCGCCCGGCACCCCGACACTGTAACGGTATAAGGGGTTACAGATTATGTATGTATGTAGTATCATTTTCGAGTTTGCGGCATTCTTCGATGGACATGGTCATATCTAACTCGGAACCTAAAATACAACATTTTTAGCTGCTGTCGTCGTTGATCACATCGGTCATAAGTTGCCATAACAGCATGATTTACCTGTTGGGTTTAAGGGATTCGCAGGAGCGCACCGTGATTCGATTATCTTCTAGGAATTTCTTAATATCTTCATTACTAACTGTAGGTTAAACTTGAGTCAGAAATATAAAAGAACAATGCTCAATGCACACTATACTTGCGTTTTTGTTTATTCAAAGTACGAGTTACTTCTTTCGCCCACTTGCATTCATGGATGGCTTTTTCTGCATGAAGTTTTTTGATTTGCTGCTGTCGTCGTTGCCGCTATGATTTACCAGCTTGTTTCATTTTACTGGGCGAAGAGGCCAATCATAAAAATTTGCAGAAATATAGGTTATGTAGTGTTAACGTTGACGTCGCTTTTACACTATGCTAGAAACGTACGGCTTGGATTTCGTTGCTTGGTTGCTTGGCAGCGTTCAATAAGCAGATATGAAAATTAACCAAAGTGGACTTGCCTTCGAAGCTGAGTCAATAGTTTTAAAAAACATAAGAAATAGGCATCATAAATAATTGTTTTCTGTGATAATATCGCTATTAAAAGTTAAGGGAAGTTTGTTTACAAAAACCCGAAAATAGAAATGGTGGAATGCAACCATAGTACTTTTAGTTGTGTAAACACGGCTTTTAGTCTTCTGCATTATTATAAGTAATGGCAATATATTTTTGAGATTTTAACATATTGTGTAATTATTTTATTGGGGAGGATTGAACCAAATGACGCAACGTCACGCAAAGAAGGGTAGTACAACATTTCAAATGGTTTGGACGGTACAATCTCATCTTAGTTTCTTTTATTTCATAAAATTTTATCAGATAGGTCGATTTTTTGCTTATAACCACATTTAAATTGATTATACAAATCAAATCAATTATTATTTATGCAGATAACCACAAAATATCTATTTTTGTTCCTATCGGTTGAAGAAAAACTTTTCTTTGCAAATTTGTTAAAAAAACTTAATTTCAATCATAACTACCAAAGGAAATCAGAAAAGAAATTAAATTATGGGATATAGAGCAATTTTTTAGGTCTCTGGTTTAAGGGTATACCCTGTCCTTAAACGATTATGAAGGGCCACTGATAGAATTAAATTTTATAAACTGCAAAATAACTAACAACCAGAAGCTAAAAGGTGTACTAGCTGCCTTTAACTTTGACATAAAGATGATGCGGTCTAAACCAAAAACTAATTTTAATATTGATGATTGGAGTAACCCGGAAAACTTCAAGCTCT
Organism: Agriotes lineatus; assembly: GCA_940337035.1. NCBI lineage: Eukaryota > Metazoa > Arthropoda > Insecta > Coleoptera > Elateridae > Agriotes > Agriotes lineatus. The sequence goes on from CALNHX010007599.1 coordinate 40,031, forward strand.
GAGTGTAATAAAGTAAAAAACTCACTCTGTTCGGCCAGGAGTCGCAAACATTTTTCAAGTGCAAAAAATGATCTCACGTAAAAATGTTTAATAACCGCTGCTCTGGAGTTATGTTACATAGCATCGTCGGAGCCCCAAAACTGGTCGTTATTGCAAAAACAGCCATGCAAAATTTTATCAGTACGTCGGTATACATTCGCTTAACAAAGGATCCCTTAATGTGGGAAAACTAATCTTGGTAACAGCCAGCCATTCTCCCTCATAAATACGTCCCATCGGAGTGCAATAAATGCACTCGCGACGATCTGCTTGCAGTTCTAACCAAAATTCTTCCTGCGAACTAACCGGAGAGTTATGGGCGGCGTGAAATACGGCGCGCTTAATTCACGGGATCATAGAACCTGAAGTATTTAGAGCAGACTTATTGCCCGGAGATATTGCTGTATCCGGCGAATTGAGGGCGATAAAGTTCCAACTCACATGCGAATCTGTTGCGAATGCCAAAAATCCGTGCTCCGCCGAGGTAATTAATGGCGAAGTTGCAGGAATTATGTTTCGTTCACTACAACTCAAAGCAAAGCCCAGGAGTGAATTTAGTTTGCGCGTGTCGCTTTAATTTCGGGCCGCACAATAAGTAACCGAGTTAAGAATATTAAGTTACAGTCAAACCGACGTCGAGCGCCCTCGGAAATAAAACACTCATCCTGTCTTGTTCCAAGACGACACCTGCTGAGAACCCAAAGGTGATGATGGGCGACGTTGCTGTGGTTTGAACTTTTCAAAAATAAAGTAGACATTACAATAAAGCAGTGGCGGCTAGGTATAAGAAGTCAAAAAGTCATGGCTCTACCTTCCATAACCAATTATTCAAGATTTTTTCATTCTGAAATAAACATTTTTTCGTACTTACTTTCATAATTTTTCTTATTTTCAAGCTTAAGCAAAGCACGAGTAATTTCTATTTTATGAAGATGAACTGTAGGATAAGCGCCGCTTACTTTCATAGTCGCATTGGTACTAGATCGAAGCGGCTTCTCAGCTTTTCGACAGTTTGTTGACTGCAGCGGGGGCCAGCGGCCAGATGTAGGTCAAATATATCTTATAATTCAATGGCAGCCGCCTAACTTTAGATTTAAAAAACCGCCGAACGTTATAATGCCTGATTATTCAATAGTAGAGTGCTCACTTCGAAATATTTTAACTTTGTGGGAGACCAGAGGTGGTCAAATTATTTTTAAAAAGTAATTAATTACTAATTACCAATTACCGCCCAATGCAGTAATTTAATTACCAGAGATTCAATTACTCACAAAAACTTGTAATTCAATTACGAATTACTTAGTAATTGTAATTGTACATCAATTACATTTTCAATTACTTTCAATAAAAATTATTGTCATATATGTAGTAGTTGTATTTAGTAGAACATTCTTGCAAGTTGCAACTATCATTAGTGTCGTGTCGATTCGTAATCATAATCTAAAAATGCTTATGTTTTGTTGACTATAGTAACCTACATACTCTTTCACTTTTAAAGGTTTTTTGATAATTAAATCTTGTAGCTACATGCACCGTTCACCAAAACCATAAGCTTTTAGTATGTTTTGATGTAAGATGTAAGTAAATAAACAAATTCAAGGACAACAATTATACAGGGTGTCCCAAAAACAATGGGACACCGATTTAGAGTAGATTCCTTAGGTTATAATAAACCAATTAAACCTAATATACCTTAGTACAAAGTCCCTTCACTAAGAATGTATACGGACTTGAAAGTTCAAATTTATATATTTTTTTATATTACTTTCCACATAGGTTACCACTGAAGTTGAGCTTCTTATCACGATTGCCGACTTAGTTGCCGAGGCCCGTAGGGCCAAGGCAAATAAACCACATGAGGGATAAAAAGGAACTTTTCAGTGCCGAGGGGTACATTGTTTTTTAAAATCGATAAATCGCGAAATTACAACATTTTAACCAACTTTTGTAGGTTATGTTGACGTCGGTTGACGTTTACCTATCGCCCAACCGCCTACAAAAAGTCGTAAAACAATGGATTACTTCACTGCCCATTTCTCGTATTTTATTTGACGACTTCGAGGTTTTTCACTGCCGTTTTAAAAAAAATTAATATGAAGAGATATCGAATTAAATTTTAGCTAGATTTTGTAATTATATTTAAAAAAATAGCACGCTGAATATCTTATAAAAGTAATTTTTCCATGTTCGCTTTGCATCGCTCGCTAGTAAATTAAACGTTGAAAAACTCCCACTTCTTTAATCAATTAAGTAATTAAATTAAGTAATCAATTATCAGTCATCGAAGGCAGACGTGTTTAATGCCGTACATATGTTAGCTTTTGACAAATCTGAAGATATCAAAGAGATACACAAAATTAGTATGATTGCAGGATTAAGGGTAAAAATTGAACCTCTACGTAAGAAAACAACCCTTATTCCGCAATGTATAAAATGTCAAGCTTACGGACACACTCAATCATTCTGCCACAAGAAGGGAGATGTGTCAAGTGTGAAGGACGACATCACACTGAAGAGTGCAATCAAGCCAGAGCTGAAAAAGCCAAGTGCGCAAACTGTGGTGAAGCTCACCCGGCAAACTATCGCAGGTGTGTAGTCGCTAAGAAACTCCAAAAACCGTAAGGAACCCTACAAGAAAACAAACGAAACAACCTAAGAACAACTAATGCCCAAGAAACGGCATCAATAAAAAACACACAGCAGAGTTTTCCAACCTTACCTAAGGCTAGTTCGGCTGTGCAAAATAGCTCAACAAGTGCCAGCCATGCACAAATGGCAAAAGGTAAAATTCAACAAGGCAAGAAGGAAGAAGCCAATCTGGATGCAATTAATAAAACATTGCAAGCAATTCTAGGTAAACTCGAAAAACAAGAAGATTCCATAAAATCGATCTTAACTAGAGTGACAAAACTAGAAAGTAGCAACGGGGCCGCGCCCACAACTAGGAAATAAAAATGGCTACGCCAATTACCGGGTGGCCATAAATATCTGACATCTCGATAGCCATGGAATTAGCTACTTATAAATGTTGGTTAGCATTATATTTCAATTACGATAAGTATTGGTACCTATGTAATGTAATAAAATGCAACACGAGGAGGGGAATTTGCCCTGGATTCTGCAGTTTAGCCTACGACTCGATCATAAAAACTGTTCTAACTCCATTACTTATTGCAATCTGTAATAAATTTTGACAGATAGGAATTTTAGTTGTGATGACATTAATGACATTTAGTTTAGTTGGATTCATCACTTTAATAAAGCGGTGTTGATTCCAAAGGTAATGGGGTCCTCCAGCACGTCCATGAATTAGAACTATTCCTCAGGGCCCAAAAAATAGACATCTGCCTAATTTCTGAAACCTAAATATAAAAAGGTATAAACTATACCACACCCCCCATCCATATAATATAGCAAGGGGGGGATCGGCGGTATTAATAAAAGATAATGTCAAACACTATGAAGAAGTGAACTACAACACTCGCGAAATACAAGCAACAGCTGTGAAAATCTTCACAAAGTCCAAGGATTATACAGTTGCTGCAAGATACTGCCCACCAAGGTACACACTAGGAAATGATGACTACATAAGGCTTTTCAAAGCGCTAGGAGATCAGTTCCTATTAGGAGGGGACTTCAATGCCAAACATACCCACTGGGAATCCAGACTTGTCACTACTAAAGGAAAACAAATATATGAAGCGATCAAGCAAGCTAAATGTGTATGTAATTCTACTGGCAAACTAACGTACTGGCCGTCAGATAGCAACAAATTACCAGATCTGATCGACTTCTTCATACTGAAAAGTTTATCTTCCAACTACAGTAGTATTGAAGATAACTATGACCTGTCATCAATCGGACCACTCCCCCATTATCCTGACGCTAAGCGAAGCAATCATCAATGAATCATCTTCACCATCACTAACAAATAAGTGGACTGATTGGAATGGATTTAGATCAGAAGCAGAAGAGCGTATTAAACTAAGCGTTCCACTAAAAAAATTGAGCAGCTAGACGTAGAAGCAGAGCGATTTGTAATCGACCTGCAGCAAGCCGCATGGAGCAATACCACTGATTCAAAAAGAAAAACAATTAGCGTGAACTACCCTCGGGAGGTCAGAGAGCTTGTCTCAGTGAACCGAAAAGCACGGAAGAAATGGCAACAAACCAGAGCACCAGCAGACAAACAACTGCTAAACCGGCTATGCCAAGAACTCAAAGAAGAGATCCGCTCTGTTAAAAATGAAACGTTCACTGAATTCCTAAAGGGACTAACAGACTATAAAGATACCGAATACTCTCTCTGGAAAGCCACAAGGAGATTAAAACGGCCTTATATATAAGCCACCCATTCGTAAAAATGATGACGAATTGGCAAGAAAAGACGAAGAAAAAGCAGAAATATTTGCTGAACACCTAGCGAATACTTTCATACTACATCCAACTGACGACAATAAGAACCTACCAGAGATAAACAACAGGGAGGACAGGGACATACTGCCAGTAACTCAAAAAAAAAAATTTACAATGAGATACAAAGGAATCTCAGTGCCAAAGAAAATTTTAAATGGAACGTACCCAATTTTATTACATATTCTAAAATGGTAAAAAAATCTCTTTACAACGATATATCACAGTTCCTAGTTATCTAATCAATTAAAGCCATTAATCGATAAATAAGTAACAAATGCACGCTTATGTAGATTACAGCCTTATTCGAAACAGTAAGCACTGAAACAAATGAAATTATTTGTCAGTTGAACAATGTTCCGTAATGCTGTCTTGACAACATATGCTATTCAACGTAAAGACATGAACAAAATAACAATAAATTAATAAGTAAACTAAGTTTAAAATTTCAGTTCATAATATCTACAGTGTTTGTTCAAAGAGACCTCCGTTGTTTGCAATTCATTCTCGAGATCTGCTTATTAAGTTTTCTATGTAACACGTATTGTGGTGTTATTTGGTCACAGGCCCTATGAATATGATTTTTAAGATCGTCTACATCTTGTGGACAAGTAACATAAACTTATTGTTTGAAAAAACCCCACACAAAAAATCTAAATCAGAGAGATCTGGCGTTATTGCTGGCCAGTTGATGAGGCCACCATTTCCTATCCATTTTGCGCCAAACTTTTTATTTAAAATAATTCCTGACGTTTCGTGCATTGTGGGGAGGAGCACCATCCTGTTGGAACCACACATTGCGATGTATTTCTATATCATCCAGATAATCTTCGAAATCTATCAGAAGAAAGTCGGCATATCGTTCTGCATTAAGCGATTCTTGATAAAAATAAGGACCTACTATAGTATCACCTAATACTCCAAGCCACGCATTAATGGAAAAATCTGTGTTTGAATCTTTGAATCTGCATTCTCAAAATTGATTCTCCGTGTCCCAGAAATATTTTTTTTCTATTAGAAATTCCGTTATTATTGAAATTAGATTCATCTCCCCAAAGAATTAAATTTCATAAATTTTGATTATTGTTAAGCCAGTTACAAAATATCGCCCTCCTGTCAAAATCACCAGCTCTTAAACCTTGTACGAATTTAATGTTATACGGAGTCATTTTTTTTAGTATAGATGATGTTTTATACTGACTTATTTCTAAATCAGCAACTGCTTGACGTATTGAATTTCGTGGATGTGCTCTACAATACACCAATGCTAAATTACTTGTGGATGTCTCCTTTTTGGATGCATAGCTTGATACATCACACAAGCTTTTCTATTATTGTCATTAGATCTGATGTACACTCCTAGCATATCCATTTCTTTATCATTAGAATAATTATTACCCATTAAGTGCTACTTAAGATGAAAATAACAATGCGTAGGAATTTACTCAGTTAGTTTGACACTAAAGCTACAGCAATTGTTTTCACCGCCTACCTTCTCAAAGCGATGTGTTCAATTCGCCTAACCGTGCATTTGTTACTTAATTATCGATTTATGTTTTTCATTGATTAGATAACTATGACATGTGATATATCGTTGTAAAGATAATTTTTTACAGTTTTAGAATATGTAATAAAATTTGGTATATGCCATTTAAAATTTTACATGTATTGCTACATCTAACACATTTGGTGCTCATTTGTTTTTTTTTGGCTATGGCACATAATAGAAAATTAAATATAGAACAACTTTTTTTCTATAATATTTTGTCATATCTCTAACAATAGCCGAGATATCTGCTGTGACAGCTAAAATCAAACAGACTGTATAACTCTGGACTAAAACGTAATTTCCTCCCCTGCATGATTACAGTTGATTAGGTACTGTTCTCGCTAACGCTGAAGAATTAAACTACATCCGCGGGAGGAAATGATACATTTTCCTCCCTAGTAATACAAATAGCTATAAAAAATGTATTAGGCAATTTTTAAAATTTTAAAACAAAATATCAATTTGGTGTTGATCAGGGAAGGTTGAAAGTTGACAGGTGACTGATAAACCTACTTGAAAACCGCTGATTGAAATAAGAATTTGTACAGCAGATACAAAGAGAAAAGACAAGCACGTAACAATGAAGTCATTTTTACGTTCAAGAGACCTTTATACCATGTGTTCAAAAAGAAATTACATAAGGGTTGGCCATGGTAAATAAAACTAATGTCGACAGCAAGCTTTAGAGACAGCAATTTTTAGAATTTTCAATCACGATATCAGCGTATAATATAAACTTATGACAGCCACAACCGTAATGACAGTTAATGAATTCTAAAGCTTGCTGTTGACATTACTTTTATATTCCATGGCCAACCCTTATGTAATTTGTTTTTGAACACACCGGAGAAAATACATAAAATTACTGTCAACGGTCGACAATTAAGTTGCTCAGGATGCTTTCATATTTTTACTTCAAATTTAAACAACTTATCAACATCTTTAATAATACCTATTGATTTTAGTTTAGGGCAATAAAATATCTGAAATTACGTAAATTTGGTCACTATGCACTGTTTTTTTTAAACTAAATGGAATTTTGTGTAAAATCATTAAGAAGCCAATATTATTTGAATGCCTTGTAATTAGTATGAGGGTTGAGGATTTTGCATGTTTCGCCCGTCAACGCAGCATCCTGTATAACGTAAAGAAGTCAGGCGCGTAGGAGCGTTTTCTAGACTGCGGGGGCCATTCTATTTTCAATAAAGACTTACACTTCTAACTTGATCCATTAATACAAGCTATAATATTTCTGATTTCCTGATTATCAATTTTTACTTCCTTTTAGTATAAAGGAAGTATTGGATTCATCCCAAAAATTCTTAATTGAGTTTTCAACGGATCTTCACGTTTTAGAGTCCCCTGATCCCAAAAAACATATTTTTTTTCATTGGTCTGTCTGTCTGTCTGTGTGTCTGTCTGTCTGTCTGTCTGTGAACAGAATATCTCAAAAACGAAAAGAGGTATGGCGTTGAAACTTCATATATAAGTTTTGTGTACTATGTAGATGAGACAGCAAGCTTTTGAAGAAAATCGCATAACCGGAAGTAAGTGTTTACTCTTGTGATTTTTCAGTTTTTTTCGATTTTTTCAAAAACGGCTCTAACAATTTTTTTTAAACTTTACATTTTTCTTACTTTTTTAATGTGTATTGATGTGAGATAGGTGATTTTCCAGTTGAATACTTCTAAAGTGGGTTTCTTTTGTTTTTTTTCTATTTTTTTTATTAACTCCTATTTTAAATAAAACACCCGGTATATTATTACATTTTTGAATTCACCTTAAAATTCTAGAGAAAATTTGTCTCTTCAACTAACACTCGATTTTGTACCGTTTTTGTAGAATTTGTAATTTTTGAAAATTTTTAACAAATGGTTAAAAATTAAAAATGAAATTGTTGACTAATTATAAGATCACTGTAAAAGGAAGTTGTGTGAGTGTATCACACCAGATTTTTAGTTTTATACTATAATAGAGTTCCTGTTTGAATTTCAAAGAGGAAAGTCGCACGTACAAGCAGCTGTCTGCGATACAAAGTGACCTCGTGATAAGTGGTGTCATCGCATACATTCACAAATCAAATCGTTTTTACCAAGCTAGCGCCAATAAATTCCTGTGTTGAAGCCTATATGCGAGGGCCACCATGGCCTTCCTCCCGTCAAACGGGGGATGCAATCTACAATGGGATCATCAACGCCAATGTTAACGGCCGACCAAACCCAGATGTTTAATACTCAGTTTCAACAAATGCCAGGTAATTTCATTCCACAGCCACAACAACAATTCTTTTACTCCAAGCCCTATCATCAAATCCAAACCACGGCGCTCCCACCCCAAACAGAATTCCATAACGACTGGACTAAAATTACCCACAAAAGAGGTAGAACTCAAGATGATTTTGAAATAAAAACCAAACAAGCAAAAGACAATGAATACTGGCTCAATCCACCTTCCACTTCAAATCGTTATTCAGCCCTATCAAATCAAGAACAAGAGGATCAACAACAGAACACAAATCTCGATAAAACCCCTAAACCTCCTCCGATATTTATAACGGGTGCTGCTACAATTGCACCTCTCATACAACTTTTAGATCAGATAGCAAATCAGCAATATGAAATTAAAGCCCTCGCTAACAACCAGGTAAAGGTTCAACCAAAATCAACCCAAATTTATAGTGTTATTATAAAAGCTTTGAATGAAAAACAAACGCAATTCCACACCTATAAACTTAAAGAAGAGCGAAGTTACAAAGTGGTACTTAAAAATATGCATTATTCCATCAGCACTGAGGATTTTAAAAAAGAAATTGAAAAATTAGGTCACACAGTGACCAACATATGGAACATTAAACAATACAAAACTAAATTACCTCTTCCAATGTTTTTTGTTGAACTTAAGCCAGCCGCCAATAACAAGGACATTTACAACGTAGAACATATACAGCAATGTAAAATAAAATTTGAACCTCCGAGGCTCAAAAGAGAAAGTGTCCAATGTGCACGATGTCAAAGATATGGGCATACCAAAAATTTCTGTCACTTAAAGCCAAGATGCGTTAAATGCACAGGCGATCACTGTACAGATAAGTGTCAACGAAAAGAAAAATCCCGCGACGTCCAGTGCGTTCTATGCCAAGGTAATCAACCTGCTAATTATAAGGGATGTATGGTTTATAAAGAACTGCAGAAAAAAAAATATCCACCACTTAGACCAAAACAATACACCCCCCCGGCACAATTTAAACATTATCAACAAGTCCAGCCTGGACTAACATACTCACAAGCTATCACTGGACAGAATCAACAGTCGTACCTCCCTACTAATATAGCACAAATCCAGAACACACCTCCATCACATCAGCAACCTAATGGCATGCATGAACTAAAAAATATGATGAAAAATCTGTTCGATCAAATAGGTACTATGTTAAACCTCCTTACCACCGTGATCTCTAAACTTAAGTAATGGATAATACAATACAACTTGCCTTGTGGAATGCCAATGGCCTGTCACAACACACAGAAGAACTAAAAACATTTATATTTAATCATAATATTGATATCATGCTAATTTCGGAGACACACTTTACAGAACAAAGTTACTTAAAAATTCCTAAGTATTCGATCTATCATACGAACCACCCAGCCGGAACCGCTCGTGGTGGAACTGCTATAATAATTAAAAATACAATTAAGCATTACCAAACAAACAACTATAGAAAAAACTTTTTGCAATCAACCGGCGTGTCAATATCGGACTCAATCGGTCCGTTAACCATATCTGCATTTTATTTTCCCCCAAGACACACGGTAAAACAGGAGCAATTTGAAGACTTTTACAACACCCTTGGACAACGGTTTATTGCAGGTGGGGACTACAATGCCAAGCACTCAGATTGGAGATCCAGACTCATAACACCCAAAGGAAGAGAACTACTTAAAACATTGGAAAGCAACAACCTAAAGCACCTATCCACGGGCGAACCTACGTATTGGCCTACAGACAGGAATAAAGTGCCTGATCTAGTAGACTTTTGCATCACAAAAGGCATCCCCCCGAACTTCGCAACAGCAAAATCATGTTTTGATCTGTCTTCAGATCATTCCCCGGTTCTAATTACATTATCCACAAATGTACTTGCTAAGGAGACAGTTGACTTTATCGGTTTCTCTCAAAACGGAAGAAGATATTGAAGCTGCGGTAAAATTATTTAATGATACCATACAATGGGCAGGTTGGAACGCAACGCCAGAACAGTCAGAGACTCTACCAACTTACAACTGCCCTGCATCAATCAGGCAGAAAATTGCTGAAAAAAGAAGACTCCGGAGGCAGTGGCACAGATGGAGAACACCAGAGGATAAACGATTATTGAACGCTGCAACTCAAGAACTAAAAAAGCTACTTAATCATAATAAAAACGAATGCATTCAAACATTCCTTCAACGTCTCACACCTACAGAAACCACGGACTACTCTCTCTGGAAGTTGACAAAAAAAATGAAACAGGTGAAAAAAGCTTCTCCACCCATTAGAACACTACAAGGCTCTTGGGCAAGAAGCAATTAAGAAAAAGCGCGCGCGTTTGCGGAACACTTAACCGAAGTATTCCAACCACATCCGCCGGAAAATCAACCCCAGCAAGAAGCTAACCTCACTAGCATATTGAAGACTCCTTACCAACTAGAACCGCCTCTTCAGCGTTTCAAAATCGCCGATATTCAAGAAGCAATTTCTTCCTTAAATCCTAGGAAAGCACCGGGATACGACCTAATAACGGGAAAAATTCTCAAAGAGTTGCCTTTCATTGGAATAAAATATCTCACTCAATTATTCAATGCAGTTTTGCACATAGCGTATTTTCCGTCGCAGTGGAAAGTCGCGCAGATTATCCTAATCTTAAAACCAGGAAAACCACCTAGCGAACTAAACTCTTATAGACCAATAAGTCTTTTACCCGTTGTATCCAAAGTTTTTGAACAGCTCTTACTTAAAAGACTCTCATCAACTCTTGAGAACAATGAGTTAGTACCTGAGCACCAGTTCGGGTTTCGACGAATGCACTCAACTATAGAGCAGATTCATCGACTTGTACAAACAATCAATCAAACATTTGAAAACAGGCAATACTGTTCGGCAGCTTTCCTCGACGTCACACAGGCGTTCGATAAAGTCTGGCATGCCGGACTCCTTTGTAAGCTACGTCTCCTCCTTCCTTTGAACTATTTCCTTATCCTTAACTCATATCTAGATAATAGACACTTTCTGGTAAAAATTGAAACTGAGTACACAGAACTACACAAAATAAAAGCCGGAGTGCCCCAGGGCAGTGTCCTTGGGCCACTGCTATACTTATTATATACTGCAGATCTGCCAACCACACCAGAAGTTCTAACAGCAACTTTCGCTGACGATACTGCAGTTCTAGCCTCTGACATTGATCCTGCCGTTGCTTCTCAGAAGCTACAAACCAATCTAACAGCAATCCAACAATGGTTAAAGAACTGGCGAGTAAAAGTCAACGAATCCAAATCTGTCCACATAACCTTCACGACACGACGAGCAACATGCCCTCCAGTCTATTTGAACAATAATCAACTCCCGCAAAAAGAGGAAGTTAAATATCTCGGACTGCACCTTGATAGAAGGCTTACTTGGCGCAAACATATTTTCACAAAAAGGAAACAACTGGGACTCACCCTTACCAAAATGTATTGGATACTCGGTCGTAATTCAAAACTCACCCTGAATAACAAACTCCTTTTATATAAATCAACCATCAAACCAATATGGACGTATGGTATCCAGCTCTGGGGCACCGCTTCCACTTCCAACATAGAAATTTTAGAACGCTTCCAATCGAAAGTGCTGCGCATGATTGTGAACGCTCCCTGGTTCGTACCAAACGCGGTTATATTGAGAGACCTCCAGATGACATCAGTCAAAGAAGAAATTCGCCGATACAGCTCCAACTACCGGGATCGTCTTAGTGCGCACCCAAATAACTTAGTGGTGAACCTTATGAATGAACCTCCCAATAACAGGAGGCTACAAAGACACGCGCCAACAGATCTGCTAACCAGATTTTGAGTTTATTTAAGCGTAGTATAGTTTTAGTTCTTAAGATTTAGCTTGTAAGTTATTTCCCTAAAGCCAAAACAGGCATTGAGGCCTATTTGTAACAGAAGTACGCTACTGAGCTTACTTCTACACGCTCAATGTATTATACACCATTTGCTGAATGTATCTATACAGTTTGCAAATAAATGGGGATGTCTAAAAAAAATACTATAATAGTATATTGTAGTCACTGGTTACTTAATAAGTGCTATTTTATTAAAAAAAAAAACACTGTATCATAAACAATGTTTATTATCATATTTTCACATAAGCAAAGAATACACATGAATAAGCAAACTTAAATAAATATAGAAACGAGTTTCCGAAAAATAAAAAGGGTATAAATAAAGATTAAAAATAATAAAACAAATACAAAAATAAATTCAATTAAGAAACTAGGTATCATTTAGAAACCTGTACCCAAATCAGAAATTCTAGTTGATAAAGCACCTACTAATGTTCCACATAATAAATCAATAAATGTATTTTATCTACTCCAGCGAGATAAGTAACCCATTACGTCACTCATTTGACACTATTTCAGTTAGGTAATGAAGCTCATTACAACACTCAGTTATGTAATGGTTTCATTACGCAACTGAGTTGTGTAATGACTTCATTACGTAACTGAAATAGTGTCAAATGAATGACATAATGACATTTGCCTACTAAAATATTTTTGAAAATGACATCTGACATTTCTCTTAATGCACTATTTTCAATTTTAGGCAGTCGTAGATAAAATTTTGTACAATACATGTGTGATAATGCATCATTAATATACTTGTGTGCTTACTTAACTCCTGCTACGCACTCGTTTGTAACTTACACACACGTATATTAATGATGCTGTTATCCCACTTGTATAGCAAATAACTATTATCAAACCCGCGGCAATCGGTTGTTCAAAAAGGCGGTTAAAATCTTAATAGTAGGCATGTTTTGCAAAGAACCTTGCAGTTGAACGGCAAATACCCGATAAGAAAAGTGTTGTTATAGTAGTCTCATTTCAATTATATCCGACCACACCGATTACTTTTTGGAATACTGAAATTTAATATCGTTCACTCGGCGGCAATAAAAAATAAGGCGATTTACAGACGCGGGTTTTAATTACAATTCAAGTTCATATATTTTCATGTTAGTGGTTGCAAGAAATACGTAAAATTGTAAATTATGATGAAACAAGAAACAGATATTTTTCAGGGGACCAGGTCCCTCTGAAAATTATTTGAGGGGGCCATCGGCCCCCGTGGCCCCCGCGGCTCCTACGCGCCTGAAAGAAGTAATGTTGGATGAGGTGAGCGGAATTATAAGAAAGTCATGATTTTTGTAAGACACTATTCCAAATTTGTAATAATAATCGTCCGTAAAAATTATGCATTACTGCAAAGCATTAAGATGAAAAACGTTCCATATTGAACAAATATTAGCAAAAATGTGTAATTTTAACAATTTTTTTTACTGTATGAACTCAAAACGTTTTTCGAGGATTACCATACTGTAGTCAGTTTTTCATTATTAATTAATCCTAGTTCGTTAAGTGCACTTTATAGTTATTAGAATAAGAGTAAGTTTAATTTTTGGGGTCCCACAGGGGCTTCAGGAAAATTGTTTAATTGTGTTCTACGTCAAATCGACGAATCTCAGGTTGTTGTGTTTTGTTTCTGGCAGCCTATAAAAGCAAAAACTCGAGCTGAGGATTGATTTCTGTCACTTTTTATTAACACGAAGATACCTTTCTTTGATTTAAGGTTAAGCTATTTGTTTATTTTTGAATTGTTTTAGAATCAAACCTGAACTGAGGTTAAAATGATACTATTGAAGTGTACATACTCAACTGTGAAATTAATTTATTTTGTGACAATTATAACGGATGTCTTCAATTACAACTGAAATTTTATTGCAGATTTGTCTTCTGGAGAAGGTTATCGCTAATGAACCTTGAACAAAGCCAAACAAAGTATTTATCAACGTTATATTTGGATAATTACAAATAAATAACCTTTAAATTGGCTGGCTCTTTCCTGAATTTTGAACGTGGAGAGCAGCGAATGGGCTGCCGAGCAACGATTTTCTTCTTTGGCATCATTTCAACCAACTGTGCGGATTGGTGCCATTACCAAAGGAGATGCATTGGATTCTGGAACAGCACAAAAATAGTGTCTCCGCTTACAAGTGATGTGAACACATGAAAGTGCATTAGAGGTTAGTGAAATTTCTGTTCCATTTCGGGTTCAACTTTTTGGTTTGTGTTGATGTAAAGTGTATTATTTATTTAGAAATTGTGACATGATAAGACTTAGGCCAGTTCACGGATTATTTTACTTTATTGATAACCTAGAGTTTCAGGAGATGTTTAATAGTGAAAAGAGTGATTAGCTCTGGAATTCATTTATTTACCAGTTATATTAAATTCAATCGAATACGAAATGAAAGTGTACGTTCATCCGGAGTTAATTTTCTTTGCAATAAATATATATAAATATTCCAAATTATTGAACCCTTTCACCATAGCATAATTTGATGGCACACAACAAAAGGCACTTTTCCATTCTAATACATATTCTTGAAGTCATTCTAATTCAAAACGTTTTTATAAACATATATCCTAAAGTAAACCGTTTCCCAGTTACGAATAAATTAAATGTTTAATTGGTATTACTTCTAACATTTTCATATTTAATTTTAATGTAAGCATTATGCCGCCTTAGATTGCTTAGTTTTTGTTTATTGTTTGTTTCTTTGCTTATTAAATTTCAGGAGGTGGTTTTCAAACTAACAATAATTAGTTGCACTTATTACATTTTCATGAATACGCAGACATTTTATTTATGTATAGCTTTTGTGATGGTAATGCCAGGGCAGCAGTTGCAGAATAGCACCGAAGATTCCGTAATCGTAGGCTGTCAAGTGCATTAGTATTTAGTCGTATTTGTCAAGGTATTAGAGAATCTGGTAGTGTGCCGAACACAAAAATTAAAAGAACACCAAGACGAACCACTGATGCTTGCAGAATGAAGTACTAGAGACACTAGAAGGTAGTCCAACCACAATCCCACGACGATTTTCTGCTCGCCTTGAAACTCCGCAAACAACAGTACGGAGACTCGTGCACGACCTTGATTTGTATCTTTTTCACGCCCAGAGCATCCAAGCTTTACAACGTAATGATTACTTTGTCCAGGAGGAATTTTGTCAGTGGGTTTTACGCAGCTACAAATTCTGTAACAGCATTTTATTTATTGACGAAGCCTGTTTTCAAAGAGATGGAATAACAAACACACGAAATTCTCATGTACGGTCACCTACAGAGAAAAATCATTATGCGACCAAAGAGGCACATTTCCAGAATTTAAAGTGTTTGTAAAGCCCTGTACTGCGACAAAACGTGGTTAACAGCAGGCAGGCTACGATATTAGCACTTCCATACTTGAAATAGCAATTAAAATTTCAAATAATTTAATGCATCTTATCTGGCAAAAACCGTAGGTTTGTCAGGTGGGCTACGAAAGAAAGGTACCTTCAAAAGGCAATTTTATATCGCTCTAAGCTACCACTGTCAGAACAATACCTAATTCTCTGCTGGTTTTGCAATTGTTTTCTTGAATGGAGTTATCATTAATTCTTATGCATTTTCATATTTTGCATCTGTACCCTTCATCCCTTCAATCATGGTTGTGGCTCTTACTGCAATTACAAGCACACAATGAGATATTCATCCCTTGGGTGATTTCAAGCCACACAATAACTTTAGAATCTGCAACCACGCGAAAGTTCCGTAACTTATAACCAATGCCAGTAAATTGTAAAATGAAATGTTAAATATTTATTAACGAGGACATTTCCAATTTGCAATAATATTAAATTGAGTCTTTTGACAAATATTGTACTCTTACAGTTTTATATTGTACGTTAATTAAACTATAATCTACTTGCACTAATTTTATTGTACGTTTATGTCAAACTTCTGTCTCAGTTAGATTTACTACAAACCATGTGTATTTTATATTTTTAGCCTAAACTTGCTTATACAACTTTGTCGTTAAGTTTCTTGAAAAAAAGCAAAATTCGATAGATGACAGCTTGTTATAAATACATTATTTAGTAGATTTTTTTAAACTTAAGTGCGTCGAAACATTTCATAATTTATTTCACCGTTTTTGTAAAAAAAATCTATGTAATTGAATTATAGAATTAAAACGTTACCAAGAAATTATAAGATATAGCAAAACCGAAGATACATTTTCTGCCTATAATTAAATCATTTACGTTAAAATGAGATCGCCTTTAATTTTCTGCAGGTTCTTATTTTTTTTGTTAAATTTATAACGCTGGTTACCCATATCTCTACCACGGATTAATTGTAGAGCTTAATTGTATCACAAAATAGCTTCACTAATAAGAATATTATAAGAAAAAGACGATAGTTTTTAGAAAACTGTAACACCCCGTATATAAAAAACGAAGAGTATTTGGACATCCTCAAATATTTCGAAGTGCTTAAGTTACACCCCAATGCAGGCTCTGAAATCGAGATCCCTACTAAATGGCAGCTCCAATGAGATAACTCGCATTTATGCAATCATCCGATTATCGATAGCTAATAATTTGATAGCGCTGAACACTACAATCTATTCTGTTCCGAATAGACAAAGGATTCGAAATCAGCAAATGACAGTAAAGCCTCAAATCCCAGGTTGGGTTTAAATGCAACTAATTAACAGTTATATGCCGATTTTATTTTTAAATGTGTGTAATGTTTTCGCTTTAATTATTGCAAAAGAATTAAATATCATATGAATGCAGACATTCAAATTTTAGTCAAAATCTTTCGATGCCTATCCTTATGTGACGTTATTAAGGATACGGTACTTGACCCTGGCATAGTAAAACAAAATAGCACTGCATACAAGCGGTATATATTAAGTAACACATCTAAAAAGCGTTACAATCCTAAAATTTAAAGAAGTGAAAGTGATAAAAACAGAAGATCAAGGCTGAAGATTATCTAAAGTTGAAATAATACCCAATGAGACTAATTCAATGATACTAGATGTCTGGTTACCAAAGCTTATCCTGCACAATATCGGACAAATTTGAAAATGATATCAGGGACTGTGAAGAATAAGTTTTGTGCAAGGGCAACAACTTATCAATACGATCGGAAAAGACTCTAAACCAGCCTTTAAATTCACTGGCATAAACTGAATTACAGAAGTGAAAATTTATATAAAGTTCAATTTGACATCGACTTTTTAAAATTTGTTTTGTCTGAAATAATTTTCGACGCAATATTTTTTAACAATTTACGACCGGTCTTATAAAGACCACTAATCTGACGTTAACTTTAATTCGCTGTTAAAACAAACAAAAGCGCATCAAAATGTTAGTGCTTATGACATTTCATTCATTAGTAAACAAATTTTGATGCGCTTTTGTTTATTTTAACAGCGAATTAAAGTTAACGTTAGATTAATAGCCTTTATAAGACTGGCTGTTAGTGTTTCAAAATAACACCATGTATAGTCTGTTCACTAAACATAAAAACACAAAGTGGCCTTTGATTTCTAAAATTTCATGAGTGTACTTCCAAAATGCATCTTTTGTCTAGGTATGTAATTACAAAAAGTTACTAAAAAAATAGGGTAAGAGTGTGACATTTAATTAGCATCTGTCATAACTACTTTTAAGGATGTTAAACAAATACTGTGTTGGAGACCATTGATGTAGAATTTATTAATAAGTATTTTTATTACATTTTATAAAAGTTCAGGCAAGAATTTCCAGAACAGTATGTACTTTGATACTGAATTAATGATATTTATTATGGAAACCTTTACAAACCAAAATACAGAATCCCTACTAGACAGATTTTACGTATATGCCAACTTCAAAAAATTTATATGTTTTTGTGTTTACTGAATGACCTGTAATATAGATATTTCGAATTCGCGCTTTGTTTTACGACATTGGTTAGAAGCCACATTTAAGAATACATATGGACAGTATTCACCTTAAATTATCGTCGCTTGCACCAACTGACAGTTTCTTTCTCAAAACCATACAAAGCCACACATTTAAACAGGTCACCACTACCAGTCCCAACCTTGTTTTGATATAAAAAGAAGCACACACTACGTTATCGACGATTTACTCTAGTAACTTCCAATAATAATTCATATTCTTTAGTCTCTTGCAAATACAATAGTAACTTTTAATTACGTATCTAGAGCCGTAACTAGGTATAAGCCGAGCAGGCCTCAATTTAGAATATTTATTAAATTAATTTCTCATATACTTTATAAAACAGTTATATTAATTCTACAAAGCTCATCAAAATTATATTAAATCAAACATTCTAATTACAACACATTTAAATCCAAATAAAAAGTTCACTCACCTTTGCCGTATTTTAGAGGTACCTGAATCTAATGTTGTTCTCCGCCGTGGACTATCTTATTGGTTGTCGCTGCTATAGAAGCTCGTTTCAGACCTTCCCAAAAGTATTTCTATTTGCGTCAATAGAAATAACTTTATTGGCACAATCACTCACTTACTGATTCTAGGTTAAAATGAATGATGCATATACAATAGATCAAAATAAATCAAGTATGCTTTCAAACTTAGTGACTTTTATTTTGAATTATAATAATATTGCATTATTTAATCAAATTATATCACAGGGAAGGCTATTTTATCACTGTGTATATCATAAAAGATCATCAAAAATTACCAATTTAATATTATTCTACCTTAGTAACCTGTTACTATCCCAACTACCACCATTTATTTTTGCAATTGTTCCTTTTAATAACCTTTTAACGAACTGAATTAAAAATTAAAATAAATACTGCATACTTCTCCATGTTGTATTACTAGTTGACAGCTCGGCTAACAAGTTGGTTATCTCCAGTGGAATAATCAGTTTGAGAGGCATTCAAGTCTCGTGCTGAAATAAAAGCTTATAAACAGGGTGTTCACTTTGTAATATGGAGTATTGGTATTTCGGAAACGGCAAGATAGGCAAAGTCGTTTAATGTAGAAAAAGTTGCACGATTTTATGCCCATTAAGAATCCTTATAAACTTGACAGAGAGACGTCACCAAAAATTATATTTTGTGATATAAATAAATCTAAATACTGAAAGCACAAAAGCAACAACTCGAAAACAGTCCAATGAAATCTAACTCGCGTCTCTTCCCAATTAATTATTGGTCTGCTCTTTAGAAATAACATTCACGCAGATAAATAAATTGACACAGAAAATCGTACGACACTCATTAATGACCAATAGAAAAATTAGTTCACGAACTGTATCCAAGACAACAAAATTTCTTGGAAATTTTTTGTAGGTAGACATTACTTCTTTTTAGGTTTGTGTCGTTACGATTTTCTTACCGAATCTCCATTCGAGCATTAATTCATATCCGGAAATTATTTTTCGTGCATTCAACAACGTCCTAATTTGCCCTCGCGTCCCGCTCGGGCAAATTAATACGACATTGTTGAAACGCACTCAAAAAAATTTCCGGAAAGAATTAATGCTCTTATGAGATTATATGTGAAAATTACTCTTCTACGAGTACGGAATTTCTTCAGTCAATATAGTCACTTGCACTCATGCAGTTCATTGATAGGCAAATGCAAACCACCTGAGAACATTTATTCAGAATATTTACTCAAATTCACCCTCAAAAAATGTATGGATTTGTTGGATTAGGTACCGACTGTTAAGAATATCACACAACTTGCCAGTATTCGAATTTGTTGAATTGATAATTGAATCGTGCACAGAAGCACCCGTTGACGCAGCATTTGGTTGAGAATTTATAAAAAATTTCGTAGTGTTGTTCATACTCTTCTTGAGAAATTAAATGCGTTCCTGTTTCAGCCATATATATTTGCTTTTGTAATAAATCATCATCATCATCATCGTTTAGTAAAGCGGTCTGAAGGCAGCTGCGCACTACAGACAAAGTACGCATCAGCAGGAAATTGAAAATAATATAAAATTGAGATTAAAAACCACTTTTACCTGATAGTTATTAGTGATTATGGTTTCAGTTCCGGTTTTTATGAAATATATTCACTAAAATGCCTAACATGTATACTTACACTCTAGTAGGTTACACTGAATATACCTATACCGAATTAAATAACACAAGTTCGAAATTTAGAATATGATGTTGACAGCTAAGATAAAAAGTGACCAACTGTAATAAGTGCATGCGTTGAGACATACACAAGACGAACTTGGTGCATAAATCCACAATAAATCTAAGTAAATCTAAATAAATCCAAATAAATCCGAATAAATCTGAATTATTCCAAATAAATCCATAGAGGTCTACATGAATAAAAAAAATCCAAAATATCCGAATGAATCTTTGTACATTCATGCATGTGTACACCATAAATCCTCAGCTGTTTCCCCCTCGGGAAGAGACTAAATAAATCTAATAATATGAGACTTCAGGAATATATGAAATCCCGGTAGAAGAAATAAAATACGGAGGCGAAAAATTAATAGAGAAGTTACATAAGCTGGTAGAAAAAATATGGTTGGTAGAAAAAAATGCCTCAAGAATGGAAAGAGACTATTATAACCCCTATTCACAAAAAAAAAGACCAAGCTAGCTGCGACAACTACAGACCGCTTTCACTACTAATAGTGTCCTAGCGCAACTCATAAAGCGCAGACTAAAGAATGGACTGAAACAAATTTAGAGGAGTACCAGTGCGGTTTTAGAAGAAAACGCTCAAAAGTAGACCAAATATTTACTCTAAGAGTTATTTAAGAAAAATTCCTAAGAAAAGAGATCGATATTCATGTGCTCGCTATTGATTTTATACAGGCTTTCGAGAAATTAAACAGAAATAAAGTCTTAAGAACAATGCAAGAATTGCCAGCTTCAAGTAAGATCATAAGATTGGTCTCAATCATACTGCAAAGAACAATAAACCAAGTTAAAACAGTGGGAAAAACAAGTAAACAATTTCGAACCAGTAATGGACTAAAGCAAGGTGACCCACTGTCTACAACTTTATTACTTCGACACGAAGTGTACTAAGTATTGAAATTCCCTCATATCAAAAACCACTCTGAGTAAAATATCTCCTAAAATTTCGTGTCAACCGACTGATGAACCTACTATACCAAATCTCCGCCTCAGCTGTGCAAATCTTTTGGGGAAGACCCCTGCGCACTAGATTCCAACCTCGTATTGGGGGTTGCCTAAACGTGCTGTGCGGTGTACGTATGTTCCTGAAGTCGTGGATCTTTTAAATACGATAGGTCGTCAGAAAATAAGGGCAATATCAACTTTTCAGGTATGGTCGAAGGCAAAAATGCAAAGATATGGCACTTTTTCATACAACACTAAAACCTCGCTAAACTGACATATTATGTTATGATACACTATATTCTTTGATAATTTAAAAATGAATACTAAAGAAACAGTTTAGTCAAATAAATTTGGAAGTCAGGTATAAGCAAATTAATGGATCTAAATACATGTTAAAGTATAATGAAATTAACTTTCTTATTATTGGTTAGTCAAATAATAGCATAATGATTGATTACTCAAACTTAATCTGTAATAAGAAAATTCTGAATAGGAATAAATACCAAGGTTACTACTAAAATGTATCTGTTATGATAATTAAAATAAAATATCTGTTTTGATTATATAAAAAAAATGTATATAGGAGGCAGCAAGAATCGTGTCTAGTAGTAATAATTTGTAATTTGTTTAATTAGTTACTAAAAAAACAACTCAAAAATGTATACATAATTTGATATGGGTGTGATTTTCGAATAAAGAAACATTAATAAATGTTGTATAATTTGTAAATGTTATGGTTGGTACAAATTATATGGGTTAAAAGCAAAATCTTCGAGGTGGAAACATAAAATAAAATATTAAAAACAAGAAATAAAGGGACAAGCTTTGGTTAGTGAGGATATTATTGATAATACATTGGAAATGGAATACAAGCCACAAACAAGAGGTTAGTACGTGCAGCGAATTGTTTTTGGGAAACCTGTGGGTATCATTGAAGACGCAGGACCATCTAAAAAAAAAGACAAATTCATATTTGGAACAAGATTTATGCTGACACTTACCAGAGAGGGATCGGAGCCGCAGTAATCCAGTACAGGAGCTAGGAGACTTGAAGTTGACAGCAGCAGGGGACAACGACAGGAATCCAGTATAGGATGTGGAAGTTTTGAAGTGGATGGCAATAAGGTGATGCTGGGAGTTTACATTCATCGCAGGTGATGCAGTTTGGATAAGGACCCAGCAGGTGTTTGAGTGCAGTCGGAGTGAGGATCCAGTTTGGAAGGATTTTGGCAGTATTAACAAGCAAAGTGTTAAATCAGGTTTGTGCTTTAAAAGGTTAAATGAAACATTTATAAAGCTATAACTAGTAAGAAGGTATAAAAATATAAATTGAATTTCATACTTACATAAGAGATTGGTAAAAGAATTGCATATTAGATCTTATTGTAAAAACCTTGATATTCGTTCTGAATTTTGATTAATTTGACGTTAGGTGTCAATTTTTTGAAAGTCAATGAACTGGCAATTAAACAAAGAGAATTTGACAAGTCAATCATTGGGTTACTAGATATTGCGAACCACCTGAGAGAGTTTCATTAATAATATTGTAAAATACGGATTTGAATTGAAAGTTAAAAATAAAGGGCAAAATAGTAATACGATAATTTAAATAAATTTATCAACTAGCAGAACATAGCAATACATAAGAATTGAAGTCTCGATATACCGATATCAATTCAAAAATGACCGTTAACCTATTGTAAGTTTCTTGCGTGTGACACATGTGTCATGGGTGTGACCCATATGTCATGGGTGTGTACCACGTGCCATGGGTGTGACCCACGTGCCATTAGCCAAACAATAGTTGCCAGCCCTCAAAATGTCCGTATACCTCCAGTTGTTGTTATTCTCCTTAATAATAAAGACATGTAAATATATAGGGCAAATCCACTGATGATGATGCTTACATTTTTTTTTTAATTTAATTAAACACATACAAAGTTGAATGGATTAGATTTGCCAATTTTTAGTGTTTAAGTCAATTTCATGACTTAATTTTTTTGTTTTTGTACTAATTTGATTGGAATGCAATAATTAATAAATTTGTTTTTGTTAAGCATTAAAATAAATTTGTTTTTAATTTTTTACATGATATAACGAACAGCACTTTTTACAGCATTCAAGTGATTTCTTAAATACACTCATTAATAACACACTCAATTTGATAATAAACGCGAAAATAAGGTACCGAAGTATTCTTGGAAAGCACCGAAGGGTATAGACAAAATAACCCTACGGGAGATTCACAGAATGCGTGATGCGAAGTAACAACAAAGATAGTCGTGCAGTGGCGCCACCAGAACCGTCTGATCATTGCTGGTATACACTGGCGCAAATTTTGAAATACCTTTCAATTCTTATCAATTCTCTATGGCAGTTAACGTTTGAGAAATTGTTGCGTGTATTACGATTGGGGAAAAGAAGAGTAAAAATCATAATTGTCTAAAGTTATATATTCAAAAAATTTAGAAACATAAAACATTTTCAAAAAATAAAATATCACACATTACAAACTAAAATTGCATCAAAGTCAAAAATAATATCAGTGCAAAACATAAAATATTGAATACTGGCAAAAATTACATTTACAAAAAAACGTAACACCATATAGAATTAATTAAATAATTCAGGTACTTCGACAACAATAAGACTAAAAAGTGTTGCATGAAAAATGAAAAATTAAACAAATGTATAAACTATCTACAATGAAATTACTGTTCAAGAATATTTATTGGAATAAATCATATAAAACTAGTTTGAAAATTGAGGTATATACTTGTACAAAATAACAAATATTAAAGACTACAACGTTTTGAATCCAATATAAAAATTATTCTGTAACATTGCACTTAAAAAAAGACAAATGTAAAATATAAAATCTAAAAATATACCATACAAAAACAAAAAATAAATGAAGTCTATATATAAAACAAAAAAAAAACAAAAAACCTTCACAAAAAAAAACCATACATAAAATTAATTTGAAAATGCAGATACTATTGTTCTAAATAGTAAATATACAGCCTACAAATGTTGGTATTCTAAACACAATAAAAAATCAACAAAAAAGTAAAACTATACATTACAAAACAAATAGAAAATATTATAAGATAGGTACATAAAACAGGATGGAAATTTATGGATAGTATTAAGATAATAAAAATTTATTATACATTTTAACAGTAATTTGGTTTGATGTAAGATGTTCTTCATTTTCTTATTTCTTCTTGCAATCAACTTATCCTTAATTTAATGGACCTGATGTCACAACTAGTCCTTTACAATACTGACATGAATCATCGACTTGTAGGTACAGCTCAAATGGGTAACAGGCTGAACCAATCTAAGTAACCATAAATTCCAGTTAGTGGATGGAAAACCATGCTCCTCGTCAGGTTTTGGTTTAGTTCACTAACGGTCTAAATATTATCACTTGCGGAAATGCAGCAAAAAGCTATAAATAGGAAGTATATGCTGAACATAAATTCGCAAGGCAACAACTGACCTAAATAAGGACAACTGTTCTCCTACGATCAACAATAAGCTGCATTTTCTAAATTTGGTGTAACAATTAATTCTACACCTATGTTGTAATACGGCCTTTTGCCTAGCCCTACACTTACTGAATTATTACGTTAAAATGCCCTTGTTCGCTAGCTTATCCAGTCAGTGAGCTATGATGCTCTCTTCACATCGTCAGTGCAGCTAAGGGAAACTAATATTGTTGAGGTTAGCTGGCTGACAACTGAAATGTTGTACGTACAAATGCAAACACCAACGGTAATAAAAACCCAACAGTTTACAGCAATACATATAATCTGTAAACAAACATAGACACACGAAGAAAAATATACATAACCACAAGTACACAAAGCAGTTATGCACTGCACATGAGAAAATGCCTTAACTAGATTCCAAACGTTCAGTAGCGCATGTAAAGTCAAACCTCACGAGCGCAATGCCTAAAATAATTCCTCACACACAAATAGTTCGGACCCGAAGTCGATTCTTTTTAGGACGCGTCTTTATTTCCAACCCCTGGACGCCAAATCAGCAAATGACGTAATGCCGGCCGGTAGTTCCCCTTTATCTGGCAGCGACCCATTTGATCGTAGTTGCGCAATGGTTCATTACTACAATTATTGACAATGTGTAATTGTTGTTGGATCTCTGATTGCTAACAGAACTAACCTTGTTCTCTTTGTTCCACCAGTAAAACAGGGATCGCTGAAGTACTGCGGTCGAAACTGCTTTTCGAACGCTATCAATTTGGATACCGCTGGCGCCTCTAATGCGTTGTTTGGTTTCTTGGGTTTCACTTCGCCTACAGCTGCACGTACCCCGTGGTGGGCCCACGTAAGACTTCACTTGGCCAATTTAGGCGCGAACCAATTGATCCGCACTATTCGCCTATTAGGGAGCGAATCAGGGCGACTTTCGCACTTCTCAGGTTTGACAGGGAATTCACTCCACTATCGGGCTTCAGCGTTATTTCGTTTACGCTGCTAGTTATTCCCCGAATTTCTTGCGAAGTTTGCACATTCTTGCACGTTTTTGCACTCGGAAAACTTATAGCCTGCGGTCACTCACATAGCGATTCGCACTTATAGTGTGAGACTGCGTAAATAAACACAAGAACACATACTGCTGGGCTTTATCACTAATTAGTATATAATAAAATGATATGAAATGGATAAATACGGGTGGCACGAATTAGCTCGTTCCAATGTCCATATAATTTATTGCTTAAACTAAGAGGTGTTTCTTAAATATCTCTCCAGCGCTACACGAGGAATGTTCTACAAATCAAAGAACTGCTCAACCATGCTCAAATAATTCTTTACGAAAGCAACCACTGTGGTCCAGAAATTGTCGTACAGTGTAGAAGTTTCGCCATCTACTCCCTGAGCAGAATGATGTGGATTGTCCAAATGTGTTGATGTAAATTCCTAAATATATAATTGTTTCCATGAAGCAACAAATAAATGTCAGAGATTGCTGTAACCCACTGTTTATTTACACTATATACAATCAGCTCCAAAACATGACATGATTAGTTGTGTTATTTTACAGCTGTTTCATTAGTTATATTATATGTGGAAAAACTTTTGGAAGCTAATTATTTTTCCCTTTTTACATTTATTATAAAAAAAAACATTAGAGTAAAAATATATTTCGACTTTCGTCTTTTTCAGTTTACACAAATATAAAATCTTTTTAATTAAAAAATTCCAAGTTTCAAAAAAGAATATCCTTGTTTTAGCAATCCCTTTCAAGTTCTAAAAATTGTTTGCTTTCTTTATCAGTATTATTGTTAGGCTATTAGACGTTTTTTCTGTTTATTTAATTCTATCTTCTGTTGTAAAGATAGATGCCATATCACTACCCCTTACTAGGAAATGAATTGTGAATTTGTTACATGCAGCTTACGATTGCTTGCTAAATATGGGAAATTTGTTTGTTGTACAACTTCTTTTATTTGGATTTTTTATTTAATTCTCTCTGTTGTAAAAATAGATGATATATCACTACCCCTTGTTAGGAATATAAAATATGTAATTGTTATATGCAGCTTACGATTGCTTGTCAAATATGTGAAGTTTGATTGTTGTTCAATTCCTTTTATTTGGATTTATTTTCTTAAGTCTCTCTGTTGCTAAAATAGATTATATTTTACTACCCTTTGTTAGAAAAATGAACCAAGAGTTTGTTACATGCAGCCTACGATCAATTACTAAAATTGTGGGAAATTTGTTTGTTGCAATATTTCTTTTTATTGGGATTCCTCATTCAAATTCTCCTCGAAACTGTCTTGCTTCTATTTATTTAATTGTTTTTAGGATTGTAGTTGTCTTGATCTGTTCCTTTTTTTCTTCTGTTTCCAAAACAGGTTCAATTAGACGAGCTTCATTCTACTACCCCTGGTTAAGGGTTATCACACATAAACCGTTAAGCTGCGGTTCAATAGTTTTTTTTTTTGAAAACCAAAAAGTCGAAAACTTGGCGATAGCAATGGCTTCGCTTAAAAAGATTTTTTATTATTTCTTCTTCTTCTTCCTCTTATTGTAGGCCAGTGGCCTGTTTTAACCACAAAGTGGTTCTATGTGCCCTCTTTGCCCTTAGGCCGGGTAGGTGGCTAGCCTTGACAGTCGAAAGTGAGGAAGAGTTCCCTTGTTTAGAGGTTAACGACTACCGCAGGTGTTAGCAAACCCCGGCCGGCCGCTTGAGAGTCGAGCATTTTCTCGCGGAGCCATCCGCTTACTTTTTTTTATTATTTCTGATTTGTATCATTCTTTGTTATTTTATCGTTCTAAAAATCCATTTTACTTTTAAGAGGAAGAGTAAGTTTGGTTAACGTGCGGCCATTTTCTTGCGTCTGTTTTGGAAACAGAAAAAAACAGATCAAGTCACCTACAATTCTAAAAACAAATAAATAGAAGCAAGACAGTTTTAAGAAGGAAATATTGCAACAACCAAATTTCCCACAATTTTAGCAATTGATCGTAGGCTGCATGTAACCAACTCTTGGTTCATTTTCCTAACAAAGGGTAGTGAAATATCATCTATTTTAGCAACAGAGAAAATTAAAAAAATTAATCCAAATAAAGGGAATTGTACAACAATCAAACTTCACATATTTGGTAAGCAATCGTAAGCTGGTGTAACACATTCATATTTCATATTCCTCACAAGGGGTAGTAATATATCATCTATTTTTACAACAGAGAGAATTAAATAAAAAATCCAAATAAAAAGAATTGTACAAGGTGTCATAAAAGGTTTTTACCATTTAAAAACATCATAAATCATTAAAGATCACTAATCTGAAGTTAACTTTAATTCGCTGTTAAAATAAACAAAAGCTCATCAAAATGTCGGTGCTTATGAAATTTTATTCATTAGTAAACAAATGTTGATACGCTTTTGTTTATTTTAACAGCGAATTAAAGTTAACCTCAGATTAGTACCCTTTATAAGACTGGCTGTAAGTGTTAGGTTTATTAAACATTTTTTATTTTTTAAATTAACTAGAAACTGTGGAATTTTTTTTGCAAAAAATTATGCCGTGGAGGTGCTGCCCTCCCGTGCGCACCGTCTGCTCCAAACGACCTCTGAAATTGGTGAACACGCGGCCACAGAGTTCTTGTGAAATTGCTGGAATTTCATTGGAAATTCTTTGCTTCAATTAATTCAAATTTGCAAGAATTTGGATGTATACCTTTGATTAAGATCGTATGAACGCTCGTTTTCCATAAATTTAAGGCGGCAGCTTGTCTTCTTATTGAACGTTGTGTAGTTCGCCTCACTGCTGCTCGAACACGCTTGACATTTTTTGCACTTCTGCCGACTCTGAGCGACGAACTTGGATGTAAGTATGGTTGTTCTCATAAAATGATTTACACAAAAAGCGGGCTGCGATCCCGTGTATTACTCCATGGCTATTGAAATTCCAAGAGGCGCGCTGCCGATTGCAACCGGTCGGATCCTCCCAGTCCTAACGGTTATCGAGAAATATAACCTAGAAATGGTAAAAACCTTTTAGGACACCCTGAACAACCAACAAATTTCCCATATTTAGCAAGCAATCGTAAGCTGCATGTAACAAATTCACAATTCATTTTTTAGCAAGGGCTAGTGATATATCATCTATTTTTACAACAGAACATAAAATTAAATAAACAGAAAAAACGTCTAATAGCCTAACAATAATACTGATAAAGAAAACAAACAATTTTTAGAACTTGAAAGGGATTGCTAAAACAAGGATATTCTTTTTTGGAACTTGGAACTTTTTAATTAAAAAGATCTTATATTTGTCTAAACTTAAAAAGACGAAAGTCCAAATATATTTTTACTCCAATGTTTTTTTTTATAATAAATATAAAAAGGGGAAAAGAATTAGCTGCCAAAAGTTTTTCTACATATAACATGACATGATATTCGTATAATGTTCACACAAGGCAAAAGGAAATCGTAAATGCCCAAACTTAAGTAAATACCAAAAGCGTTATAAAGGATATAGATCTATAATTTTATATATTTTAATGTATCTGCAGCGATTTCATTTTGTCGGAGTCTTTTATTCTGTTGTAAAGGCAAAGTTTTATTTAATTTTTACTCGTTGTGAATGTAAAATTGTTATACATGTGTACAGTTCTAGTGGCAAAATTGAATATAAATAGACTGAATCGACAGTAAATCTGTGTGCCATTTTTCTTCGCAATCGCTTACACGAGCACACGTCTCCCAACCATAAATTAGGCCGGAAAAGAAAGGGAGCACGGATGCCGACATTCACATATAAAGTTTCGTTTACTTTAGAAATATAGTTTAGCGCCTAAGGCCTCTTGCATTGGATTATTAGTACAACTCTTTCAAGTGTGAAGTAACCGTCCACGAGAAACAAGAGAAAGCCTTAGTACTTACTCCCTCGCAATTGTCATTATCGCCCATAAGGGTTGCTTGTTAAACGTGCTCTCCGTTAACTAACTGAACGGGACTAAACATCGTCGATCCAGCAACCACTGCAAAAATACTAAAAATATCTAGAATTACTTCGCTATACACAAGGCAATTGCAACAAGCGAAGCTGCGATTTATTCTTCAACGATCAGCTTACGATAGTACTGCAATCCGTGGGTAAGAACGCTACAATAATGGTTCGGCATACACGCGAGAATTTCAGTTATACACTGCGAGGTATACGCTATAGCTTGAATTGGTACAGGATGAGAATAGTAAAGGGTATTTGGCATGTGTAAGCTGCAAGCCGTTGATTGACAACCAAGCCACAGATGCTGATGCTAGGTTTGGAAGTGGAGCTGCCTCGAAAGAACTGCAGGATTGGGGCTGCAGGCTTTTTCCCAGTATGACGGGGTGAACTGGTAGGAGGGAAAAGCCTTCGGAAAAGGTATTTTTGCGAGTGTTGCTGGAGGGTACACCAAGCTACTTTTGAATCCTTTCTCTAGGTGCTCTTTGGGATGGCTTCAGAGCCCTAAGACAAATATACATTCATCATCATCATCAAAGCCAATCCATCCATCGTCGGATGTAGGCCTCCCCAAGTCGTTTCCATTCTGTTCTGTTGTGAGCTATTTGTATCCAGTTTCCGCCTACATGTTTCTTTATGTCGTCTGTCCACCTGGTTTGTGGGCGTCCTATTCCTCTTTTGTGGTGTCGAGGTCTCCATTCTATTATTTTCTTTGTCCATCTATTATCACTTAATCTGGCAATGTGTCCGGCCCAGTTCCACTTTCGTTTGCATGTTCTGTATATCACGTCCGTTACTTTCGATATTTTTCTTATTTCTACGTTTTCTATATGGTCTCGGAGTGTTATGCCTATCATGCGCCTTTCCATTGCTCTTTGAGTAATCCGTAGTCTAGTCACAATCGTTTTATTTAAAGCCCAAGTCTCCGTTCCATACGTCAAAACAGGCAATACATATTGGTCAAACACTCTGGCTTTAATTGTGTTTGGTAGTGTTGATGTTAATGTTTTTTGAAGTTTTCCGAAACTGGCCCACGCGAGTGATATTCTTCGTTTTAGATCCGCCTTAAGATTTGCTTTTGTTACTTCTACTGTTTGATCTAGGTATACCGGGTGACAATGAGACTAGGGCCATGCTTATATCTTCTTTATTTATGAATCGATTTGGATAAAATTTTATACCAATATACTAGACATTATTTCTGATTGGCCGATAGATATAGTCAAAATGGCTGACTTCCGGTTTTACCGGAAATGATACTAACTTTGTTTTTTTAATAGAACACCCTGTATATTTTATATTTTTTTGCATCTACGAGTCAAATTACATATAATAATCTTGCCAAATTTCAATTTTTTTAAACAAAATTTTTTTATAAATTTTCAGTTTCAGATAAAGATCAAGTAGTGCATGATGCATATCGTTAGATTGGTAATTGCATTTTCTATCTAATGGCCGGATGGCGCTTAGTAGGTGCCATTTAAAAAAAGTGACTTTTTCTTACAAAACGGGTTTTGCAAATTATATTCTTTTATTAAAGGTTTGTTATTGACATTATTGATAAAATAGCTATTATTAAGAGTTGCTAGAGTCAATTAGAAAAAAAATTCCAAGTCAAGGCCTTCTATGGTAAAAAATAAAAATTGAAATATAATTTTTTTGTTTAAAAAAAATTGAAATTTGGCAGGACTATTATATGTAATTTAACTCATGGAATCATAAAAACATAAAATATACAGGGTGTTCCATTTAAAAAATTAAAGTTGGTATCATTTCCGGTAAAACAGGAAGTCAGCCATTTTGACTATATCTATTGACTAATCAGAAATTATGTCTAGTATCTTGGTATAAAATTTTATCCAAATCGATTCAAAAATAAAGAAGTTATAAGCATGGCCCTAGTCTCATTGTCACCCGGTACCTATATATGAATCCACTCTCTCTAATATTTGGTTTTGTATTTTCACTTCTGTTTTGTTTCCCATGTTTGTTTGGTTAGTGATATATTTAGTCTTGGCAATATTTATATTTAAACCGACTTTTTGTGAAATTATTTGGGGTTCATTTATCATTTCCTGCAG